>JAHKKF010485580.1:0-11270 GCA_019740295.1 Labeo calbasu | reverse complement strand
TGCCTATTGGACTATCGCTCTTGTTTATTGGTTCTTTCTCTTCGTCTGCCTGTGATATTTCTGTCTGCGCCCCTCTCGACCCTGCCTGCACGACTTTGCATCTGTCTCGTCCTTCTAATAAAGCTTGCAAATGGATCCGCTCGCCTCCCGTCATTCACTCCACGTAACACTTAGTATTAATCTCACAATAAATCATCAAAAGATTTTTTTTTTTTTAAATTTCAGCATATTTTCAGTTGTTCAAATTGTCTTATTTTGGTGACATTACAATTGCATTTCAGCTACACTGAAAGACTGTTTAACAAACATTAATATTATACTATTAACAAACTGAGGTCATACTATACTTTACATTTAGTAACTGTAAAACGCATTGCAATGGTATTCCAAGTAAACTTGAAGTGTGCTAATTGCATCATTATTGTATACTTCTAATGCAAGAAATTAATGAATTTTTATAAATAACAACTTAAGAAATTGCATTTTACTAACACTCCAAGCATAACTAAATCACTAATCTAGAGAACATCAGAGACACAGTGGGAACAGACATATGAACATTGGGCCTCATTCTTCAAACACAAGCATAATGCATTTTTGTGTAAACTGTTTGTAAAGCTCTTCTGGTGTAAACTTTCAAAATCATGAAAATTTTGTATTTTAAAAACGTTAGTATTAAATAAATGTATTTGCACAACTGTAATGTATAGGCGGAGATTATGCTAGTTGTGAATGAGTGTGCATGAGCGCCCTATTTCTGAAAGATTGTAATTCATTAACACATGTTAACTATCAAATCATACATTAATGAAGGAATTGCAAATCCAGAAGAGAGTTTTGGGAAGGTCTGTTTTACCCAGAAATTACTCAGAATTTACTCATATATTTATGCAAGTCTCATGAATGAGGTCCATTGATTATAGGAAACACCACAAACTGAATTTGAACCTGGGTCACTGCCAGAGAAGCGCACTGGCTTCATCAGTTGCGCCACCAAAGCAGACATGCGGTGGGTAAAACTGCTTATTGTAGTCTTGTAGTCTTTTTATAGTGTTTCAAGTACTACTGTAAGCAAACTTTTTTTTTAATCGATGACAGCACAAATTATTAAGACTGTGAATCACAGAGAAAAGACTTCATATAGGGGTCATTCCTGGTATATAGTAACATTTTGGCTTCATAATTCATAATTCTTGGTAAAAAAAATTACATGTTTTTCTTGTTTTCTTGTTAGCATCCTACCAAAATAGTGACATGTTTAACTATTAGGAATACATACTGGCCAAGCTCAGGCACTCCAAAAATAATAATTATGGATAGATTGTTCAGACGCCCCCTGTGAAAGTATTATCATATACATAATTATGACAAAATGTTAATAATGTAACGTTAAACAATAATGAGGTTTTATTGGATGGTATATATCCCTTATGTCATAAGAGTATTTTTTTATTCTTGAAACAGAACAAAACAATTACTGATGAATAGAATGTTTTGATTATTAAGAACAGGCACTTTTTGTGCCAATTTTTGCCAGCAGGATGGTAAATAACACAAACATTTTGATCAAAAAATATGCTTTAATGTTCCTCACCTCACAAAATAAAACAAAAGTATGTCAAATATTTAACTTTCATGTCAAATTATTATTTAAAATTACTTGTCTAAGCATAACAGGGTGGAAGACCAGTGTTAACAGGTTCTAACAGTGGATGAGCTTTCCATCATTGTCCTGAATGGTTTGCCATCTGTAATTTGTGGAACTGCACCTATATAATATTGCTTTACAACAATACAAAAAATAAAAATGTGACAGCCTATGACGTCACTACCAGCGAGACCACAGTATAAAGGGGCATCCTCTTCTTCATCTTCACTGACCGTTTGTTTATGTTAGCAGAAGCTAAGCATGACTAGGAGTGCATGTTCTCGCGGAGGCTTTGCTCTGATACCCGCAGTTTTCATGCGCTTCGCGTGTTGTGTGTGTGGTGAAAAGCAAGCGCGTTCAGCTCTCGAGGGAGTTGAATGCGCTTGCAGTATTCATTGCTTAACCATGCTCTGATAACCGCAATTCACATGGCATTCATTGCTTATTTCTCATGGGAGATAAGCATACTATGATATCCGCTGTTTCACACGGCTGCGTGTTGTGTGTGTGTGGTGAAGAGCAAGTGCATTCGGCTCTCGAGGGAGTTAAATGTGCTCGTAGCACTCATTGCTTGTTTCTCACGAGGGATAAGCATGTTCTGATACCCGCTGTTTCACGTGGCTCAAGCATTGTGTGTGTGGTAAAGAGCAAGCGTGTTCAGCTCTCGAGGGAGTTGAATGCACTCATAGATTTCATTGCTTGTTCTCATGAGGAATATGCATGAATTGAATGTGCGGTGAGATGGCTTGTGCTCATTGTGGGAATAACGACACATTCGCAGCAGCGGCTCCATTCTCACTTGATTTCCAAGGAATCTAGAGTGTGGGCGGAGAAGTTTATCTCTCGTGGGAGCTGAATACATGCTGCGCGTTGCGATTGTAGTGTAATTTTCTGCCCTTTGCCCACGATTCGCAGTTCATAGGGCAGTTCATGGAAAGAACCTGAAGGGATATTCTTTCCCTTTCAGTAATTTCCTAATGAATTATAGGATGTGGATAATCACATTAAATGCACTTTGAGGGCCCTTTCTCTCCATGCCCAAGTGTTGGCTTGTGAGCCTCCTTGATGCTTACAGAAGCCACCATCCTTTCTGTCTACCAGGGTTGGGCAGGAGCGTCCTGCACTTGCATTGGAGTCTCTTATGTTGGACATGTGCAGGAGCTGTGATGGTGCTATGAGGACCTGTCCTTTTTGACTGCTACAGGGTAGGACCTCTGAGCACCTCCCCTGCTAATGTCAGAACAGCTTGATCTGTCAACTGATTGTGGTGATGGTCTCATCCATCTGTACTGGATACAGCCTGGATAACAGCTTTCGCCTTATGCTTTCTGGATCATGCGGCAAAGTCGCTAGGCTTCTGCAAGAGCCTCCTTGGCCTTCAGGTCCCCAGTAAAGCGCTGCAACCCCAGGACGGGTCTTCTGCACATGCTGAGCTTTTCCGGTGTGTAAGCTTCGTGATGTGCTCCCTGACATCCTGACTGAGGTTTGCTTCGAGAAGCTGCCCTGGCCAAGATGCGCTACTCATGTCTCGTCTCGAGGGGGTTCCTGAGATGTGAGTCATCCACTTAACCATCATGTAAGATCATGTAAGCCCCTCCTGCTGAGGTGTTGAGGGGATCCACTCCTTAACTCCACACTGCCCTTACGGTCGAACCAGTGAATCGCCTCTCCGTGGAGTGGGCTTGAGTACCCTTCCTTCCTGGATATGCGATTGAGAGGTGTTTCTGCAGAAAGTCTTCCTGAGTGCTTTCACGGTAGCTCTTCAGACATGTATGGACTGCCTTCTGGTCGAGCTAAGGTGTGCTCCTCTCACTGCGAGGGCTAGCTATGCACCTCCCGTTCCCAGTTTGAGTCGTAGGGAACGCCTCAGCCTGTGGGCTGAGATTGCTGCTCCCAGAAACTCTTATGCAACCATACCGAGTTGAATAGGCCCATCCTGTTGCCTCCATATGCCAGGCAATGCTCCCCTCACCTCAGAGGGTTATCTTTGAGCTTGCCGTTCCCGGTTGAGCATCTGAGGACTCCTCTCACCGGGCCCTGCACTCCCTGGAGCTGTGTTGAGCAGCAACCTCAGGTTGTTAGGCCCATCTTGCTTTCCTGTTAGGTTGCTCTCTTGCTGGTTGAGCTTAGCAGTGCTCCCCTCACTCTAGAAGGTCACCTATTAGCACGCCACTCCCAAAACTGAGCGTCCCAGTTTCCTCTCATCTGAGAACTGAGTTCTCTGCTTACCAGAGCTCTGTGAGTCAGCAACCTCAGGCTGTTAGGCCTCTCTCTGCCTCCCTGTTAGGTTGCTCTCTTGCTGGTTTTTCTTACTTAGATTTTTTGTCTTGTTTCCAGCCAAAATATCTAAAAATTCTTAAATCAAGGAGGATTTTCTAGACAACAAAAAAAATTGTCTTGTTTTCAGAAAAAAGACATCAAATTTAAGTGAGTTTTTTCTTAGAACAAGCAAAATAATCTGCCAGTGGGGTAAGCAAAATAATCTTATTTCAAGCAGAAAACAAGATTATTTTACTTAGCCCATTGGCAGATTATTTTGCTTGTTTCAAGCAAAAACTTACTTAATTTTGACTTGTTTTTTCTGAAAACAAGACAATAAGTTTTGCTTGTCTAGAAAATTCTTCTTGATTTTAGAATTTTTAGATATTTTGGCTGGAAACAAGACAAAAAATCTAAGTAAGAAAAGCTTTTTTTGCAGTGCAGTGGTTTCCTCACTCTAGAGGGTCAACTATGAGCATGCTGCTCCCAAAACTGAGCGTCTCCAAGGGTCACAAACACGCTGCTTCCACCTGAGTGTTTGAGTTTCCCTCTCATTCTGTGAGTCAGCAACTTCAGGTAGTTAGGCCTCTCTCTGCCTCCCTGTTAAGTTGTTCGCTTTGCTGGATGAGCTTAGCAGTGCTCTCCTCACCCTAGGGGATCACCTATAAGCATGCTTCCCCCTTCTGAACACCTTGGTTTCTCTCTTATCCTGAAGAACTGAATTCCCTGCTCTGTGGGCTCCACAGCAATGTCAGGGGGTCTGGCCTTATCCAGCCTCCCCCCTAAACTGTCGTTCAGAATTTACCCTCTTCTTGAAGGTTAAACTCTCCGCTGCCCAGAGCTTCGTGACAAGCGCTCTGTACATGCAGAATCATGCTAAATCTAAAGTGTGCACGCTAGTCTCTGTGCACTTTCAAAAAATCCACGTTGTGGTAAGGACACACATTAGGCATCTTGTGTTCTTTTCTTAAAACCTGTATGGTATGGGTTACGCATTTGACGTCGTTCCCATTCTTTGATTTGGCTCAGGCCCCAGTTCCCTTGTGATACCGACTTAAACAGGGTATTGCTACCAAGAACCTGTTGAGACAGTGCTTGGCCGTATCCCCTTAAAAGAATTTCTTCTTCTGATTCCAAGCCATTGAGCTCTACCCTGGGTCCAGGATATCTGACCCCTAACAGGTAAGTCTTTGGCGTATGCTGCTCAGGCCTTTGGCCGAAGGGGATAATGTCACGCAGATCGATGTTCCCTCGAAAGGGAATGTCTCAGGTTATGTATGTAACCATGGTTACCTGAGAAGAGAACGAGACACTGCCTCTTCTAGAATCCTCACCATGCTTTGGATGCAAGCTTCAGACGAAGAAGCGGATGACGTGTTCTCCCAGCGCCCCTTTATACCTTGGTCGCGCCGGTAGTGACGTCATAGGCTGTCGCCGGCCAATGTTATTGTCTTGTTTAGTTGTATGCTTCAGGACACTGGTCACACGAGGCGTTACCCATAGCGACCTCTAGAGGACGCAGTGTCTCGTTCCTTTCTCAGGGAACCATAGTTACATATGCAACCTGAGCCGTTTTCGCATGCATATTATATGTATCTACACCACACCCTTAATCCTACCCATTGCGTATCATATGCCAAGACATTTGAAGTCAATTAAAAAAAATATTGGATTTCAAAGGCAAAGTTTCTATTTTTATCTAAAATACTGCATTAATTGAAAAATAATTTTAAACATTTTGGGGGAAAAAAAAAATTGAAGAAAAAAAAAGTACTATTTAAAACAGGGGTGGGGAACCTTGATCCTGGAGGGCCAGTGTCCCTGCAGAGTTTAGCTCCAATCCTAATCAAACACACCTGAACAAGCTAAACAAGGTCTTCAGGACACAGGTTGTTTTTTTTTTTTTTCAGGGTTGGAGCTAAACTCTGCAGGGACACCAGCCGTCCAGGATCAAGGTTCCCCACCCTTGGTTTACAATATGAAAAACTGATCATAATTATTGCTTAAATATTAATTAGTACAATAAAACAATCTAAAATTACAAAACATAAAAGAAAAAATATTATTGAACAAAAAGATCTTAGTGTACAGTCACATTTGACCATAAGGAACATGAGTGTGGTTCACAAATAAGGAGCGCACCAAGGGTGTTTAAACAGGTGTCTATAAACAGCACTGCATGTTCTTGTCTTGTAGGTAATTTTGAATCTTCCTCCTGCATCTTTCTAAAGCTGAGGGAGAATCTTTTTGACCTGTTCTGCATTGGCACCATGTGAAATATCATGTTTAGATAATACAGACTTCTGTAACATCCTTTGCAGTTTCCTACATATATATTTTCCTATATAGCTGTTCCCCTTACCAGTCATCTTGTCATTCTCTGGTTCCAATGCATTATACTCTTTACATATATCAGCTTTGATTACATCATCACCTAAAGTCTTAATATAGTTCTAAGGTGGGTCCTGTTAGTTGTGCATACCATGTGTTACTATGTAGGATCTGAACATTTTTGGGATATGAAGAGAAGGGAAGACTCTTACATATGCTATCAATTTCGCTAGCTTTGGCAGGATTGACTGTCAGATCATGTCCAGTCCATGTAAGCAAGCTCTTGATCACTGTTGCCATTACTTTGTCATTGTCTGTACCACCGTACCATAAATACAAGCCTGTACCACAGAAAACGAAATAGATGTGTGCTGTGCAGCTAGAGGCTATTGTATGACTAACACCTCAGCTGTCAGCACATATCTAATCCCTGTTTTGTGGTATAGGCTTCTATTCACAGTAAGGTGTGGAGCCCTCAGTTCCTCTTCCTCCTCCAATAGGGGCTTTATGCACATATAGTGCTGTAGGTTAAGGTGGATACTGATGCAGTGATGGGTTCTTAAACCCTTTCTTTAATTTATAGATTTTTTTAAGCCCCTTTCCCCATATGGCTTCTTTTCTTTTCATTTATTGATATGATTTCTTAAGATATTTATCATCCTTTACAAAACCAAAATGTATGGGACTATATTGCAAAATATAATGTGATATATTATACACTTCTATATATGGGAAACTAGTGCTTATATTTTTCAGTATACTGCAATATATGCATTGACCATGTATGGCAGGGGTTCTCAACTCTGACCCGCAAGATCCATTTTCCTGCAGAGTTTCACTCCAACCTTGATCATATTCACCTGCCTGTAACTTTTTAGTGATCCTAAAGACCTTGATGATCTTGTTCAGGTGTGTTGGATAAATATAAATATGAATGTATGTTCACACATAGATACACACATTCATGGAATGATTTCTAGATTTTTTTTTCCTCAACACGCTTTTGCTTCTGATTTTTTTGCTCATTAAAAGAGAGTAAATGTTAAAAATAGTATTTTTTACTTTTTGCTCAATCTTAATATAGGGGAGATCTTTTGGTGTTTAATGTTCTATTATTTTGTTCAATGTAAAAGGGTTTCTAACATGTCTGAGTTTTGCGGTTACCATTGTGCTGCAGAATATAGCCTGTGGTTAGACTGACGATTTGCAAAACATCATTAAGACTATCTGTCACTTTATTTAAAAAGTAACAGCTGTACACTCTTCAGAACAATGATAGTCTCTTTGCTTAATACATTAGTACTTGCAGGTGAGCTTGTGCTATTGCTGACTATCTATATATGAAATATATGCAATGTAAATAATTATAAAATTTATAGTAATATTACAAATATTTAAAGAAATATATTTTCCATATATGTGTGTATATACTGCATGAGTAAATATGTTCAATATATGTATACAGATATCATATCTACACATATCGTATACACATCTATCACAAGTACATCTATATGCTATGAAATGTATACTGAATATATAATTAAATACATTATGATACTAGGAAATATATTGTCACATATTTTTCAATATATGAAAAGCAGCAATTCTTTATGTATTCTTCAATATATTGTAATATATTAACATAATATATTATTATGTATATTTTCAATATGCTGTTAACCCAACTATTACCATTACCATATAAGGATGTTTTCTGGGGGGTGGTTTCGCATAAGGGATGCCAATCAGGGTCCCTTACGGGCATCAAATTACAGCTTTAAATATCCCCTAGCTTAAAAGAGTCATCCTCTGAGAATGGATCTCATTGTGTTTTACTCTTGGTCCATCCTGTAAAGGAGATTAGGGTTTAGGAAATGTCTGGCTTGAGTCCAGCATTGAAGCAGGTACATCAATGCAGGCATTATAAATCAGGGACCATTAGTATATGACTACAGTGATTGGCTAATTAAAAGAGAGGTTGTATACAGGTCAATGAGCAGCCAAATATGGAGGAACCAGGACTAAGAAATTGAAGTTAAAGTGTGTTAGAAAAGCAATAAACTTCAATATAATGACAATAAAAAAATCTTTAATAGACTACCCTGTCAAATTGGCTAGGATTAGACGTGTCCACCACCCACATTCATTTCTATACATCCACTCTTTAGGAGTCTTATTTGGTTATGGTCTAAAAATTTGCTGACCCATCCCTCACATATTATTTAAAATCAGGTAATCTTAACAACTTCACACCAAAAGGCTACAAAGGGCTGCACCTGCTACTTGCTGATACTTAAGCAGGGGCCTAGTTCAGTCAGAAGTAAAGTCTATCGGCATGGTGACTTATCTGCCTGTCTCCAAGAAAAGACATCAGGTAATACCAAAAAAAAAAAAAAAAAAAAAAACACACACACAGAATTAGACTGGTAGGAAGGAACAACTACCAATGGATGTGGTCAAGTACTTCCACATTATACTCTGCAAAATTGAATCATTTGTGAAGTTATTGTACAGCACTGAGATCTGAAATAATGCATAGAATCTACTCCTTACACATTGGAATTGAAGGATGTTTAAAGAGAGCCCAGCGGTGTGTATATTGGCCAGGATTTAATGCATCAAAAAAAGTTTATGGAACAACAGAAAGAGACCTTTTGAGGCCCCATGAAGATACAAATTCATTTCAAGAAAAAAAAAAAAAAAAAACTTTAACAGCCAGTCCCAACTAGACTCTCTCATTCAAGTGGTAGGCCTGTTAGGAGACCTACATACCTAAGGATTTTGAATGCTCAAAAAAGTAGCAGGTGCTAAATTAATGTTGTTTATTGAGGCCCCCCCCCCCAAAAAGCTTCAAGACTGTAGTTTATAGTTGATTGGGTTATTCAATCAATCAATCAATCAATCAATCAAAATTTATTTATAAAGTACAATAAAAACAACAGTAGGGATAATTACAGTATAAAGGCAATCGCAATAATCAAGCCGTAATGACACAAAAGCATGGATCACTCTCTAACTCTTGAAATGACAAAAAAAACATCATTTACATGTAAAAAATTTAAAGAGACCCAAGACTTAATATCAGACAAACACGTATTCAGTGATCCCAAGCCTCTTTTATCATTTAGGGAGGTTGCTAGGGTACCTGGGGTGGTTGCTAGGTTGTTGCTAGGCGGGTGCTAAGGTACCTAGGTTGGTTGCTAATGTTACGAGATGTTACGTCCTTCATACCACAACCTTGAACTGCTCCGAATGCCTGGATGTGTCTTGGCTCCTCAGCACAAACCTGAATAAGTGGATACACGCCGCCATCTTATATACCCGTATGTACGGAGGAGTGGCTTGAAACTCAAAGCAATTTTAACAGATTTGTTTAAACAACTTTCTGATTATTCACATTGTGATTCGAGAGTGAAAGTACTTCAGATTTTTTCTTTTTCTTGACCTACAGCTGTGAGTTGGTGAAGGACAATGGCATCCGTTAAAAAGCTGAACTGAAGGAGTTTCATTGGTGCTTAATGAATGCATATCATAAACATATACCAAAAAGGCAGATATATTCGACACAGTGGATAAGATGGTGGTATGTTTTGGACCAGAAGAAGCCGTGAAGATCATGGTGGACATTCTAAAAAAAAAATTAACCAAAATGATCTGGCTAAACAGTTGAACATAAGCAAGGTAACATTTAATTCACTGTGACAGCAACGTGATTAAATACTTGCAAGTGTAGCTTGATTTAAACCTCTTTGCTCTGCTGATGTGTTTGTATGATAAATGTTTCCCAGTGAGTAATTCTCTGTCTCCCTCTCACACAGCTCAGACTGTCTGTACCACTGTCTGTACATGGAAACAAGAGAAAATATAGCTGTAAGCAACAATTACAGGGCCAGGCACATCAGCGGCAGATCTTATACAAATACAGAGAACAGAGTGTTTCCACAGTGGTACCCAGTTCACAATAGTCTAGAATAATTATGATACAATTGTTTACTAACAAAACGCGGGAATGTGGGAACGCTCCCCTTTCAGCTGATTTGTCAGCCGAAGATCAAACCATGCCGCTGTCAGTTCTTCCGCAGTTTCGCACAAAGGCCCTTTCATGCGGAACATGGCGAGTGGTGAAATCGGCATGCGGCTACCGCATTCTCGTGTAGTGGAAGCGTATTGTGCAGATGAGGCAGTGTTTGCAACACAGTCTCGGGGTGGATGTTGCCATAGTTACAATTGTCAAGGTTACATTTGTATTTACAAACACTAAATAAAATGTAAAAGAAATTTGTCATTCTGTCATTAATTATTGTAATTTATTTTTTTTTTCCATTCGGCACAAGTTGAGTTGTTTTTGAAGAATTGCATTAAGAGCATAAAAAACAAAACAAAACAATCTTCTCCTCCATTTTCAACTGTCCGTTATAAGTTCTATAACTATAAATGTTCTATGATTGGTTGTTAATAATCTGTTCACTGATTGGTTAAAGCCGACGTGGCTACCGCTGCTGCTCACAAAAAAATAAAATATATTTAACCTGGTGCGAAGCCGCCACACTAGAGCCGTGCTCTACCTCCGCGCCACAAGCAAAACCGCCTGTGGTTTGCCGCTTTCTGCGTGTCTCCCTGTAAGCGCGGACTCGTAGGAAGCGTGTAAGATCCACTTGCGAACTTTATTGAACAGATCGTAGTCAAGACAGGCAGGGTCGATATCCAAACAAACAGATATATCCAGAGCAAAACAATAGCGTAATCCTCAAAACAGGCAGAACATCAAAAAACCAGAGAGAGCAGTCCAAAGTGAAAAATGAACAAGGCTATGAAACTTGACAAAAACTATGGCAATGAACTAGACAAAACAATGGCAAAACAAAGTAAAACAATGGCAAGAAACAAAACCGAGAAAATGAAAACAGGGAAAACGCTTGGTAGAGTCCGCAATAGCAAAACAATACTTTGCGATGTCTGTTTGGAAATGGCCTCCCTTTATGGCCACCAAACAGGAAGTTACCAACGAGGCAGCAGAGGGAGCAGCAAC
>JAHKKF010485569.1:0-11072 GCA_019740295.1 Labeo calbasu | reverse complement strand
CAGCACGGCACATTAAAACTTCTTGAGAATGTACCGGGTGCGGAGAGCAACGCATCAACTTCCATTGTCTTCACATGAGTCTCTGCCTGCCCGCGCCCGCGCCGCGCGTCGACGCAACAGAGAGCGCCGTTGGACAAGACTTGATGGGCGAGTGCGGGTGCGGGGCTGCGGACGAGCAGAGATGCGATGTGCGGGATGCGATAGAATAAAATGATTTGCGGGACTCTCGCAAAATAGAAATATCTAAACATTAAATATCTAAAACAAATTAATTGCTATTCATGTACTGCACAAAAGCAACAAGAACAACTACTGTAAAACAAATATGATTAACACGCGTAAACATAGGCAGAGTTTCTATTTATAACACGTATTTGCAGCGTTAAACAATGCTGATTTCTGGAATGCAATGGACAATCAGAGAATCCACTCACCGCTCGAAATGCCGTGTATTTTGCAACCACGCATGCAGCAGCCTATTGCTTTTATTAAAAATAACAGTGGTTTGTGAATGTTGATGCTTTAATAACAAATATTTTATTGGGAGCGTTTATGCTGGGATGTTAGGCAACACACAAACTTACTATTTCACGTAAATTTCGTGGAGTAATCACAACAGTAATTTGATTACTTTTAAAAGGAGTAATCAGTAATCAGTAATTTAATTACTTTTTCAGAATAACTTGCCCAACACTGCATATCACACTCACTATATTGTGTATGTGTGGTTTTAGATGTTTGTTAATAATAAATAGAGGAAAAATTGTAGTTTGTCTTCTCGTGTTAAAATTCATGTTGTGCATCAATGAACTGGTAGATTCTTTAATTAATTTGCAACATTGTATTTGATATAAAAGTATCTTATCCACCTTTTTCTTCCCATAGACCCATTCATGGGTCTGGCTTCCGGCCTCAGCCGCATCCAGCTATATTTAGCAATACAAAACAGCTTGTTTTGCTGCTTGATTTTGCAAATTGGTGTGTCTTACCATATAATTTTAATAAAGAGCACACGGTTTGTATTGAGCAAAACAGTTTTACCGTTTACTACACGCTGTTATTCTTCTCGTGATTTCCCTATAGCGACTAATGAACCGGAAGTCTCACCCACAGGCTTAAGTCCATGTTGAGGAAAAAGGTGGATAGATGGTTTGAAATAAAAAAGAACATTTTGTTTCATGATCTAAAAGTGCTAAACATATTTACTTTTTCTGTCACTTTATTATCTTCACAAAATCTTGTTTGCATCTGCTTCCTTTTTCTTTTGTTACCTTTTGTTATCATTGCATACAAGCATGTGTGAGCAGTGTGGTTTTTATGGTGGGGGCACAACACAACACCATTCAAAGGCAAAGCCAACAAAACACAATTACAATCACAATTACACCAACAGCATTCTGTGTGAGTTGTATTTTTACTCTAATGCTGCTATGGCTTTTCCCAGTGCAGAATCCTTAGTATTACCTAAACAGTTTTAATTTTCTCTTTACTTATGATTTACCAATGTTAATTAATCTACAATATAGGACAAGTAGTAACAAATTCAGTGACAATGTAACATATTTTGGGTTCTTTTTCATCCGGCTCTCTGTATCTTTTGCTGGTCTTGTTCTTGTAAATCTTGTTTTTCCTGATGTGTCCCTCAGCTGTCAAGGTACAGCAGTCCACAGGTGGTTTATAAAGAGAGCAAGTGTAGAGGAAGAACTGGCAGTCTTACATGTGCTTTCCTTCACTGCGGCCCATTAAAACACTGGCCAATACTGGCCAAACTCGCCTCAGTCAGTCAGTGGTTGTTTTAGAACCTAAGAAGATCTCTTTGGGACTTCCCTAAGCTTGCACCAGGCCTTGCAGCCTTGTCTTTCCATTCCCCAAAGATCACAGGATTTGAGCTGGGTCTTGGTTTTTCTTCACTTTTTTGGGAAGAAACTCCCAGTCACCATCGAGTCAGAACATCCTTGTAGTTCATCACTCTTCAGACCCAGATCCAATTCGAGCTACATGCTCTAATGCAATAGTACTTTAAGAAAGTTATTTTCTGTGGCCAAGAAAATATCATTTCTTAGAGTTGATATAAAAATTAGTTGATGGGAAATTAATTCTGCTACAGTTACTACTGGCAGCTAATATAAATAATTGTAATTAATCATAATTAATTGTAATTATATATATACATTTCCCTTTGAGCTGAATCACTACAGCTCTACATTTTTTGCGGGTCAACAAAGCATATCAATTTGCAAAACTAACGGAATGCGTAGTTGATCTAAAAAAAACTATAAACTATGACTAGTAATTTCCTACTGCTAAATTCTGAAAAAACAGAGGCGTTAATTATCAGACCAAAAACCTCAGCATGTAATAACCCAGAACACTGTCTAACACTTAATGGCTGCTCTGTCAATTCTTCATCATCAATTCATCATTCACATCTGCTACGTTCTTAAAACGCTGGCCATTTGAATACCTAGAATATCAAAATCAACTGTGGTGGCAGATCCTTTTCCTATTTAGCTCCCAAACTCTGGAACAATCTATGTTGACACATTCTGTAAATCTAGATTAAAGACGCTTCTCTTCAACCTTGCTTACACATAACACACTAACACATTTCTATTATTCAAATCCATTAAAGGATTGTTAAGCTGCATTAATTAGGTCAACCAGAACTGATAACACTTCCCATAACACCTCATGTACCTGTACTTGTTACATCGTAAGAAGAATGGCAGCCCGTGTTTTTCTTTCAGTCTTTGATTTCTCCATTTCAGTCACCGATGGAGTTTTGGTTCCTTAAACACACTATTTTCCTGTTTTATACCTGCCGGCTAAAGCCATGCATTAAATCATAATATATTCTGTTCACTTCACGACTTAAAATACACTGAAAAATGTAAAAATATATATATTTGTTACAAAAGGCTGAACATTACAACTTATTGCTGATTTAGTTATATAGAGGTCTATGTTCTATGTCTGTTTATTTTGGTGGAGCACTGTCTCAGTTGCCCCTACAGATGAGCAGCAGCTGTTTGAGTCCCTGTCCCACAAGAACACTGCATGTCCCTGCCAATAATGAGTCTTATGGGGATGACAGCCTAACAACTGCGTCCCCTGTGTCAGAAAGCCTCACTGGCGGAGAAGACGGGGAAGGGCTGAGGCAGGAATAGAATAATATGGAGGGTAATACAAACATCAGTGTTACATCACAAGAACCTCAAACAGCCAGTAGTGTAGTTTCAACTTCTTGAACTTTATTTAAAAAAAAAAAAAAAAAAAATTAATTACTTGCACCTGTTTTTAAGTCTTGCCATTTTAAGCATTCAAGCTATTTTAAACTGTTTAAACCATGCAGAAACACACGAAAATGACTTATATTCGCATACATTGCACTGAGTGCTATTAAGTTCTCTTTTGTGTTTTACCATGCTTGAAAGGACAAATAAACACTAAATTAAGTCAAAATGCCATTTTTTGTTGAGTATCCTCATAAGCTGAGTTAACAGAGTTAAAATAAGCAGTTGGGGGGAAAAAAACTGTGGTCTGTGGTCTTAAAGTGACAGCCGCTTAAAGGAATAGTTCACACAAATAAAAATTCTGTCGTCATTTACTCACCCTCAAGTTGCTCCAAACCCTTATGCCAGTACCCTTATGCCTTGTGCTGTTGTCTTCCATAGCACTTTCTCCCCATACAGTGGAAGTCAATGGCTACCGTCAACTGATTTCCCACATTCTTTGAAATGTTTTCTTTTGTGTGATTAAAGCTCTGTGCTTGTAAGAAACATCCTTCAAGACATTTTTCAGTTGCTTCCAGCTATCTAGAATATATATTCCAAAAATTTGCACATATTTATATAATGTTAATTTATTATGAGTTTAATCCATATTAAATGGTCACTTAAAAACAAACTATAATTAAATATTCTGAGGAATGGCAGTAAATATTGTAATTCTTCAGCAGCATAACTACAAGAATCATGTCTCTTAACTTAACTGCTAATTTTTAAGATATGTTAGCATAAGAATCAATACAATTACTGTTATTACTGAATGTGCAGTAAGCAATATCTGTGCATTCTGTAATCAACAAAGTATGACAAAAAAAATAGATGAACAGTGTTTTTAATGTTACATTTCCCCCAGTAATTTCTTGACATAAGATGAGGATAATATGAATGCTATAAATAAATGTATTAATGTCTCTAAAACTGCATGTCATAGTTCACACAACATTAGTTACAACTATGTTTCTCATGCACACAGATATACTCATATAAACGTACAAAGGTTCTACATGAAGATAAAAGACATTAGCAGGATCTACAGTTGAAGTCAAAAGTTTACATACACCTTGCAGAATTTTGCAAATGTTAATTATTTTACCAAAATAAGAGGGATCATACAAAATGCATGTTATTTTTTTTTATTTACTGATCTGAATAAGATATTTCACATAAAAGGCTTTTACATATAGTCCACAAGAGAAAATAATAGTTGAATTTATAAAAATGACCCCGTTCAGAAGTTTACATACAGTTGATTCTTAATACTGTGTTGATAATCCACATCTGTGTTTTTTTGTTTAGTGATGGTTGTTCACAAGTCCCTTGTTTGTCCTGAACAGTTAAACCACTCGCTGTTCTTCAGAAAAATCCTTCAGGTCCCACAAATTCTTTGTTTTTTTTAGCATTTTTGTGTATTTGAACCCTTTCCAACAATAACTGTATGATTTTGAGATCCATCTTTTCACACTGAGGACAACTGAGGAACTCATATGAAACTATTTCAGTAGGTTCAAACACTCTAATGCTCCAGATAGAAAAATGATGTATTAAGAGCCAAGGGGTGAAAACTTTTTGAATTTGAAGATCAGGGTAAATTTTATCTCTTCGGGAAAGATGTAAGTATCTTCTGTACCTTCTGAAGGGCAGTACTAGATGTACTAAAATATGATATTTTGACAAAAATGTACACATCTTCATTCTGTTCAAAAGTTTTCACCCCCGGCTCTTAATGCATCGTTTCTCCTTCTGGAGTATCAGTGAGCGTTTGAACCTTCTGTAATAGTTGCATATGAGGACTAACGTCTCGGTTACAACTGTAACTCTCGTTCCCCAAAGGAGGGAACGGAGACGTTACGTCAATACTGACGTATTTAGGGTCTCCCTTGGGAGTCCAATCACATCCGATCTTTGACGAAAAAGCCAATTAAATTTGGCAATTAGAATTTGCATGCCACGCCACACCCCTGTACATACGGGTATATAAGATGGCGGCATGCAACCACTCATTCAGGTTTTTGCTGAGGAGCCAAGAATCATCCGGCATCCCAGCGTAGTTCAGGATTGTGGCAAGAGGGATGTAACGTCTCCGTTCCCTCCTTCAGGAAACGAGCGTTACAGTTGTAACTGAGACGTTGCCCTTCTTTCGTTCTCTACGACGTTACATCAATACTGACGTATTTGGGGTACCTATGGAATATGCCACAAGCCTGAACCACGTTACGTAATTGAGGACAAATGCTGACAGGCAAGCGTGCCCAACGCCCTGGAAGCCGGCTAAAGGGGGCCTTCCAGGGATGCCAGAGACTGAAGCAGACCGTTGGGAGGCGGAGACAAAAAGTAGTCGCATGTGGAAGATTTTTTTTTCTCTTTTAGAGAACATGAAGCCAAATCATGGAAGATATGGACCTGAGCCACATTTGGAGTAGCGAACTACTCTGCCTAGTTGAACTGGAGGGCATGGAGGACCCAGAGTTCACCAAGGGGAACAACTGGGAAAGGCGCACTGATCAAAAGGAGTGGCGCAGCAAGCCGACACCGAGCCGTCCTCCTATAATTACCTTTTTGTTACCTTAAAACACAGGAGGAAACAGGCTCTACGCGGAGGTTGTAGAATCTCGCGAAGGTGTTAGGTGTCGCCCAGCCTGCAGCTCTACATGTCTACCAAAGAGGCACCATGCCCCAGAGCCCAGGAGGAAGCAACACTCCGGGTGGAGTGGGCTCGAACTCCTAGGGGGCACGGCTCACGCTGGCACTGGTAAGCGAGGGTGATGGCGTCAACCACCCAGTGGGCCAACCTCTGTTTGGAGACAGACAGAACCCTTTCTGCTGTCCACCAAAGCAGACAAAGAGCTGGTCAGAGCGTCTGAAGCTCCAGGTGCGGTCCACGTAGATCCGACGTGCATGGAGGGGACACAGCAATGCTAAGGCCGGGTCTGCCTCCTCTGGGGGCAGCACCTGCAGGTTCACCACCTGATCTTGAAATGGAGTGGTGGGAACCTTGGCACATAACCGGGCCGGGGTCTCAGGATAACGTGAGAATAAGCCGGACCAAACTCAAGGCACTCACTGACAGAGAATGTGTGTAGGTCCCCCACCCTCTTAATGGAAGTGAGCGCGATCAGGAGCGAAGTCTTAAATGACAGATATTTAAGCTCAACTGATTCTAGCGGCTCAAAGGGATCCCTCCGAAGGCCCGAACAGACCACAGAGAGATCCCAAGAGGGGATGAGGTACGGACGAGGTGGGTTTAACCTCCTCGCACCTCTCGGGAACCTTACAATCAGGTGATGCCTTCCCACGTCGGCTGTACAGTTCAACTCCCCTGGAATATGAATGGTGCGAAGCGACCTGAGCCACTTCTGACTCCATAGGAGGAGATGGCGGGCGAGCTGCGACATGCAACGAGAGTGTAGACCACCCTGGTGATTGATGTACGCCACCATCACCATGTTGTCCGTACGGACCAGCACATGCCTCCCCCGCAACGTTGAATGAAATCGACAGAGAACGAGAAACACTGCCAGCAGCTCGAGGCAACTGATGTGCCACCACAGCCGAGGTCCTGTCCAGGAGCCTGAAGCTGCTTGCCCGTTGCATACGGCACTCCAGCCCGTGGAAGAGGCATCCGTGTTGACAGTCACGTGCCTCGAGACCTGGCCTAAGGGCACCCCTGCCCGAAGGAACGCAGGGTCTGACCATGGGCTGAAGAGGCGGCAACATTCCGGGGTAACGCCGACCTGAAACGTGCCCCGGTGCCATGCCCATCTCAGGATCCGGCTCATATGAAGCGGTTGTGTACGGGCTCCATAGGGTGCTTTCCATGTCTTTCCACGTGGACTTCTCATGAACCTCCGGGAAGAAAGGAAGTGGGGCGGAAACCAATCATCAGCAGCCGCCACTGAGGCCGGCCCCTCCTCTGATGCCGCGATAGACATCAGATCCTCCTCAGGAGCGCCGAAGGAGACGCTGGGAACGGAAGGGAGCCTTCTCGCGAACGAGAGGCGGAACCTTAACGTGGCCATGGACATACGCTCGCAATGAGGGCATGAACCATCCATGAATGCCGTCTCACCGTGCTCATGGCCCAGGCATGTAAGATAGCGATCATGTCCGTCAGCATGAGTCAGGAAACTACCGCATCCAGAAGTACACGGTCGGAAAGACATATCGAACGATAAGGCTCTCGACGACTATGTAAGCTGAGACAAATTGCTCTTTTAGCTGGTTGCCCAGGGCAGAACCGCGGCACTCTCGGTGCACTCAGGGCAGTGTTTTCGCTGGTGAAGGCAAAAGAGAAGTGACAGGAAACTGGCCTTCTCACGCAGCCGAAGAACAAAACAGCAGAATCTTCTTTTTCTTTCTTCTTTTCAGCATTCAGTAAGTGTGACAGGCTCCGAAGCAGAAATCTTATATACCCGTATGTACGGGGTTGTGGTGTGGCATGCAAATTCCACTTGCCAAATTTCATTGGCTTTTTCTTCAAAGATCGGAGGTGATTGGACTCCCAAAATTTGGGAGACCCCAAATATGTCAGTATTGACATAACGTCGTAGAGAACGACTGAAGGGGAAACGTCTTTTATGTGAAATATCTTATTCTGGTCACTACTAAATAAAAAAATAAAGGTGTGAAAAAAACAAAACAAAACAAAAGGTGTGTGTAAACTTCTGACCTTAACCTTATGTGAAAAGTGCTGAACACACACACAAATACATATATACATATATACATATATACATATATATATATATATAAACACTAGCATAATTGAGCAAACACTTAAAATCTTTTAAAAATGGCCTATATTCACTCATGAGAGTTATTGATGCCTCAGTCAACGAGTAACAATGCAACTGCAAAATTACACAAAAATGCAAGTACTGAAAACAATACGTCATTTGGATTACCTCAAGTCTGTTCATGCAAATACAGACAAAAAACAGCTACATCAACTAGACAGCTTTACCTAAACATTCTCTGTACGCCAACAAAACAATGTTACCAGCAGACGCATTGCAATTATTTTGAATTAAACCTGTATTTTGACAGTTTTGCGAGGAACAGAGGAACATAATACTTTTTCAAGTGAACGCAAAAGTTTTTTGAGTGAAGACAAAGATTCTCAAGGGAACGCAAAACTGAGAGAATGCAGAATGCAAACATCTTGTTAACAAACACAAAAGCATTAAAACATATATCCTTCTCTTATTTGATGATGCAGTCTGCTTGTTTTACGCATGCGGATCCATCTAACAAAACAGTGCTGTCTATAGCAGTTCACCCACCAACAGCTTCCTCATTCCTTTATACGCCTACTTCCTATATTTAAAACGAAATTAAAACTAGAAGAAAACTAGTTAATTCTAGAAAATTATTGCTTAAACAGAATCGGCAAACTGAGTTTGACACTCACTTATTTACTAATGAATGATGAACTTAATAATGAACTTAAGATTGTGTTTTATTTGTGCAGTACAATATAATTCACACAGACACACCTGGATATTCAAAGAGAAAACGATAGAACAGTCTAGACACATTAAAAAAGTGTTTAAGCACACAGTCTGAACTTCAAAAACAGATCATGCTTGTTACTTTTTTCTTTTAACTTATGACTAGGTTTAGCAGACACAGTGATGTGTATAAAAATAAGTATATCAGTACGTTATCACAGATCACCATCCCTGTCATTTACACATGCGGAAATCCAAGTTGCTTGCAAACTTGTTAAATAGTGCGTCTTTCGTTTTTAAAAATGAACACAGAACATATTGTGAAGAATGGACAAAAAAAATAAAAGTGTGTATAATATATATATAAAAAATGCAGTCAACAATGTCAATAATGTTTCAACTCCAAAACAGGACATAAAAGCAGTGTGAATCTTACAGATTTAGGAGAAAATCTTAAAAATAATGGGTGTGAATTTTTGCTTTTTTAAGTATTTCTTAAAGCATTTTAGCACCAAAACTAGCTCCTAAATCTGTGAAACCTTAGGAGCAATGAAGAGGACTCCTATGTCACTAAGACCAAGTCTCAAAATATCCTATCTTAATAAAAAAAAAAACAATACAAACCGTCACAGAAATTCTAATGGTTTCTACTACAAATACCATTACAAACATTACAAACCATCAACTTTTAACCATTAAAACTATTAAAAAGTTTTGTTTTGGGACATGCTCCATTAGGATTTAGTGGTTTTAACAAGCACCAATAGAATGTGACCAAATACCAGGAGAGACCACACAGGCACCATTAGAGAGTTACCATTAAAACCAGTACAATTCCCATTATAACCAGTAAAACCATTACACCTTCTGTGATGGTTTCTATTGGGTTTTTTTCAGCAGGGTCAAATGGCAGTCTGCCTCAGAATGTAAACATTTAGAAACATGCTGCATTTACTTGCACACATATGTTTTCCCACACATCTTTTTTTGGTTTCGGAGGTTATCCCAACTCCAAATTTTCCTTTGATTACATGCCTGTTTTCATTAACAGGTCGGACAAGAAGCAACAGCTGTTCTTGTGTCCAGTTTGGTTTTCTTTTCTGTTTGCATGTTTTACCATCAGCCATGATTATTCTACTCTGTTCATTAAAAGGCTGTTTATATGCATATCCTCTACTTGTTTACGAGAAGCACACATGTAAGAGGCTGTCAATTAACTGTGACACTTAGCCTGTATTTTAAAATCTTTATTTAAATGTGGCAACATTTTTATCTTTAAACCTTTATGTGAACATAGCAATATAATATCACACTCTACAATATTTCCATGAAAAAAAGCTCTGACAGAGACACTTTCCCTATCAGCCAATCACTGTGTGCATAGTTAGTCAGCATGCTGACATCATCCATAGCAATGAGGTCAAACCTGCCCATACTCTTAGCTTAAGACTTCTCTCTATTCCTTAGTAAAAGTTTGTCCAGTAGCTTTGTGCAAAGGTTTTAAGAGAAAACTCCTAGCTAAAAAACTTTTACTGCCATTTAGGAGAACTCTTATGGATAAGATAAAATGTTTTGTGAATACAGGCCCAGGACCATGATCATTTTCATAAGAACAAAAACATTTGAAACGGTCTAAACATCCGTTCAGGTGTGCGTTTCCCATACAACAACGTAACTTGCTGATTAACCTCCATAGCATGACGCATTGTTGTGTAAACGAACTAGCTAGTCACGACTGTTTCCCGAACATGGTCGCATCTCCATCGTTTGAACCACATTAGTTGAACAATGTAGGGCCGTTGTTAGTGACGTAACCGAGTAATAACTTGTGTTATTTAACTGATTAAAGATCTCTAAAATGCAGCTATATTGAATATGGCACCTGATTACTAATTTACCATTTTTTATTCCCTGTCATTTTGCTTAATTTGATGTTTGATTCATCGCAGGTTCCTCTTACGTCATACTCCGGGGTCTCCTTATTCAAAAACAGCGCTTACAGAGGAAGCTTAAAAATACATAGATTAAAATGCATTTATATTAGATGTAGTGAAAGATATAGATTGTGCTGCATGTTAGCTTGCTTATTGTGCCCAAGACCATAATTTATTGAGCCCATATGTCTTACTAACTAGGAAGTATGCTTCTAACCACAGGTTTAGAGCTGTAGTTCCAACCACGTAAGGCCGGTGACACACTGGATGCGTGGCGTAAGCGTCTCAGCTGCGTGGCGTGTCTGTTTTTTATTTCGGCTCCCATGTTAACAGGTTAGAGCTTGCACACTGCCTGCGTGAGACGCGCGTCTCAGGCGCGGCTCGAGCCGCGCGTAAAACGCGTG
>JAHKKF010485567.1:0-13273 GCA_019740295.1 Labeo calbasu | reverse complement strand
CCAGTAAACACATAATATAATGCTAGCTGAAAACTAGCAAACTATAAAAATGTCTTCATGTTCAGCAAGATTGTGTTAAACTGTTTTTATGATATTAGCTGTCATGAAAGTGAAAACTGACTGTAGTAGAAACAACAAAGTTAACAAACAGTTACTAGTAGTTGTGGTTTGACACATTTTTAGAACACAGTGCGTCTTGTTGCTGTAGCTAGAGGCGTTAGTATTTTTACTGATGCAAGAAACCAAAATTGCTACTGGTAAATACTCAAAATACTCGAATATTCTCTATCCAGTTTTAACAGTCTGTTTTTGTGGAAACTTGTCAATTATAACATATAAAATGTATTACATTTTTGGTGAAATCTCTATATTATAAGAGTTTGTTTTTCTCTCTCTAGACCCTCGGTTGAAGGATTACCTCCTAATGGACAGTCCAGTCAGTATGACTGCTATTCTACTTGCTTATCTTTTCTTCGTACTGTACGCCGGCCCTAGGTTTATGGCCAACCGCAAACCCTTCCAGTTGAAAGAAGCTATGATCATCTACAACCTGTCCTTGGTTGGCCTGTCTGCATATATCGTATATGAGGTGAGAATCAGCAGATGCTCGTTCTGTTAGGTGGTGTGATCTGGCTAATGTGTTTGAACTTGAATGCGCGCGTTTGTTTGTCTCCGCTGACTCAGAGAAAGGCGTGTTATAATTTTATTCATTATGGAAAGCCTATTCTGTTTTGGAGTTGCTCCTTAAAACCAGTTCTTGAAGATAAATACATATACTAATCGTCTTTTACTTGACATGTAGTTCTTGATGTCGGGGTGGCTGACGGGATACACGTGGAGATGTGACCCGTGTGATTATTCAAACAGCCCTCAAGGACTCAGAGTAAGATTTCCTTACCATTTCCTCTAATATCTCAAGTTAGTAAACAAATAGTCAAATTTTGTATATTAAAGATACTTTTTTTCCCCAGATGGCAAGAGTTGCCTGGTTATTCCTGTTTTCAAAGTTCATCGAGCTTATGGATACGGTAAGATTTGAATAAAACGGCTGGTTTTGATGTCGTTTAAAGCAGATTGGTTTATGAAGTGATGATTTCTGCTGTCGTCTTGTTCAGGTGTTTTTTGTGCTGCGTAAGAAGCACAGTCAGATCACCTTCCTGCACATCTTTCACCATTCCTTCATGCCCTGGACGTGGTGGTGGGGCGTGAGCTACGCACCAGGTGAGTCCATCCCAGCAAGTCAGCAGGTATTTACATGATCTGCACATGATGTGAACCTGTTAATGGACCCTGACAAATTTCTATCCCTGTCAGACGTGGTTTTGCCGCTCCACAAGCCGAGAGATTTTGCATGCGTTGATGGTTCTTGTAAATAAAGCTCTTGGTGTTGATGGTCATCAGAGTGTGTTGTTGTTAAACTGCCTACAGCATAGAGCTGGGTGATATCTTGCTTGTATGGTATTCCTTAATATTAGTATCATTTTAACAATTACATTTTAGTATAAAATGGTAATAAAAGTCTGGCATAACATCAAGTTAGCTTAACCTTTAATTTTGAAAACATTGTTAGCATCACATGTGTTTGAGTCTGTGTAATAGATGAAACTGCACCACTTATTCCACAAAAACAAGCAAAACATGCAGATTTATTTGTGACAAACACTGAGTGTCTATTGTGTTTATTTCTGCTGCGTAATTGGCTGTTAGATTAATCAATATCAGGTAAAAATGTTCAGAGCTTATCACTGTTAATGACAAATGGTGTAACTTTATAGCTATCTTGATATATTGTTTATCACCACATATGACTGATTTAAGACTCGCTGCGTTGTTTCTTGCAGGTGGAATGGGCTCCTTCCATGCCATGGTCAACTCTTGTGTCCATGTGATCATGTACTTCTACTACGGTCTTTCTGCCGCTGGACCTCGCTTCCAGAAGTTCCTCTGGTGGAAGAAATACATGACTGCCATTCAGCTGGTATGTTTATTCATTTCCTAGAGCAGTATAAAACTCACCCATGATGATGTTAAAAGGATTGTTCAAACAAAAAATATGGCGTTTACCCACCCTCATGTTGTTCTAGACCTATTTTCTATTACACAAAACACCAAAATGAACAATCATCAAAGCACAACTACTTTTTTGAAGTGACTGTAGGTTGTCATGCACTATATTCAGCCATTGAACTAAATTTCAAGATTTCTTAAGTTGAGAAATAAAAAAATTAAATCTCGGTTACAGCTGGTTACAATTTAAATTTTACTCTACTGTTAATATAATTATATGTAGATGCATCTATAAATGCATATAATATATATATATATATATGTATGTATACACTGTGTATATATATTATGTATGTATGTATGTATGTGTCTGGTCAGCTATCCTTGTAGGGACTCTCCATAGATACAATTAAGCGCGATGTGTGTGTGTGTGTATATGTATGTATACACCAGAGGTCGCGTTAACCGAAAATTGTCCGTCATTGACCAATTTTTTTTTATCAGTGACGGAAAAATCTGAAGGACGTCCGTCATTTTGACAGATTGACAGATTACACTGAGGAAATTGTCAATTGTAGCTGCAATCCCACCCCTGTTCAGTTGGTTGCGAGTACGCTACTACTACGATCTATAATGCCACATTAAAGAGCGACAAAACGGTATTTATTGCTTGAATTTCCTAATGAAATGGACAGAATTTGAAATCGGAGACTTTGTTTCATACCAAAAGTAACACAAAGCCTAACCTATTGCTATTTATTGGAAGGAAGACACACTATGTACTGTTCATTCATCAACTGAAAACAGCATAGACCAAAAGATGGATTGTGATTTAAAGTGCCTTTTCAAATATGACCTTTCATACAGTGTGTCATGTGGTTGTATGTGAACATAAACTATCTGCAAAGTTGTGAAGTCGACAGTGTACAAACAAAAAAAAAAAAATGTCGGCTCACAATCGCCTGAACGAGTTGTCAGGAATTCATATCTTTTTCTGTTGCGGCTATACGTCACAAAGTAACACATTTGCATAATGTCCGCCCACATTCTACGTCGCAAACTTGCCCGCCCACAAACAGTAAAATTTCCATGTGGGTTACGTCACATTGAACATTATTCAGAAGACGCTGTGAGTAAATTTGTTTTATATTCACTCCAAAAGCTGAATCTACGAAGATTGTATTTTCTACCAATCGTTAAAAATACGTATTTGTGTATGTTATGTTGTGTAACAACCCTGCACATGTCTTGCGAACTGGCTAACTCACGCTTCTGTAGTTCTGTTGTTCAGCTGTGGGACCCACTGTAGTCTAAAAATTTGTGATTGCAGCTTGACTGTCTGTCTCATTAGTTGGGGTAATGATAAAGGATGGTGCATGAAGCGGCTTTCACACCGAATGTGGAAAGCGCTGCGCATTCATTTCACTTGCTTCCGCCGTGCGAGGACGGCTTGTTTAATACACACATTCATGGGTACAAAAGCTTATAAATCAAATGAGTTTTTTTTAAGAGAGTAAAAATGCAGGTTTCCTGTGATAGGTAAGTTTAAGTGTAGGAAATATAGTTTGTACAGTATAAAAACCATTACGCCTATTGAGAGTCCCTACAAGGATAGCTGACCAGACTATGTACGTGTGTGTAAATGAAATTACATTTAGTAATTAATAATTAAAGAGCTGTGTATTCCCAGCACTCAGACTTTCTTACTCTTCTCTACAGACTCAGTTTGTGTTAGTGTCTCTTCACGCAACCCAGTGGTACTTCATGAAGAGCTGCGACTATCAGGTGCCTCTGTTCATCCACCTCATCTGGATGTACGGGACCTTCTTCTTCGTGCTGTTCTCTAACTTCTGGTACCAGGCGTACGTGAAGGGCAAGAGGCTACCGAAGAACACCCAACAGCTCGCCAAGAACGGCAAGGCCAACGGATCCACCACAGTCGCCAACGGCTCGTCTGTGGTTTCGAACGGCCACGGCGTGCACGAAAACTGCCTGAGCA
This sequence comes from Labeo calbasu, assembly GCA_019740295.1. Classification (NCBI taxonomy): domain Eukaryota; kingdom Metazoa; phylum Chordata; class Actinopteri; order Cypriniformes; family Cyprinidae; genus Labeo; species Labeo calbasu. The sequence goes on along the minus strand of JAHKKF010485567.1, from coordinate 9,267 downwards.
ATGGGAAGAAACACCACGAGAATGGAAGCACTCTCAACGGCAAGATGAAGAAAGCCTGAGAGCTCAGGAAGAGAAGACCCAAAACGGATGACCAGGAGAACCTGTATTAAGCACTATGGAGTCCAAAGAGTGTTTTGGGACTTTTCGTTTTTCAAATCTTGTTTTTTTTTTAAAATGTACATTAAATAAGTACATGGGGATATGAATGCGTTTGACCCCCGTTTGTATATTTTTTTTTTTGACGTAAATTAATCTAAAGAATAATTACTGAGCACGATGTATGAAGAGAAGAGGAAGAGTACTGACTGGATCCATCCTCCGCTGATGTTGCTCACGACGTTCATCTCAACAGATATGAATTCACAGATGGGCACACACACGCACACACACACACACTCCTGTGTGTGTGTTTCATACTCCCCCCAATAGCAGACACTGTACAGTCAACATCAGTAAACTTGAACTACACCTGTAAATAGTTTTACCTTATAAACTAACGGCATTGATACGGTAAAAATTGTTACTCTCGAATTAAGTACAAAGAATAAATTCCATTTTAAAATACACAGTTATCTGTTTATTTCACATAAGTTATGCGGTTTGATGGCACATTGTAGTTCCACATTGTAGTCATCTGACCTACAATTCCAGCTGACGTTCGCACATTATTTGGCATCTCCAATGCAAATGCTTTACATATTAAAATACTTTTTAATCATCTACAAGAATGCAAGAGTACCACTAGGTGTTCGCTCGGGTTCAGTCAGCCAGTCGGATGCGGTTTACAAAGAAACGCAGTGTGCGCATGCCGCGTTTCTCCTCCATAATCTGCATTTGTCATCTCGAGTATGTGCAGCATGTTGAATGTAAACAAAAAGTCCATTCATGTCCTGAAAAGCAACAGAGGAAGACCAGATGAGCAAGCATCCTACGCCGCGTGTGTGTGTGAGGGAGAAAAGAAGGCCAGAAGAAAGTTCAACGAGCTCACAGTGCACGAGAGTTTGTGCGTATAATACGCGCTCCTGTTTATCCAAGCGTCGCCTTTGTTTGGCTAAATTCCTAGCGCCTTCTTTTTTTTTTTCTTTTTTTTCCAGGCAGGTGTGCGTTAATGTAGGGCAGAGGTCAGGCCGCTCCTCTTGGCAAGCTGGGAGAACAGGGCGTTACATGGGATTTGTACAGTGACTCAGGAGGAAGTCATCCTCACGCCTCGATTGGGAAGTAGAACAGAGATCGCCATGGCTACAATGAGTTCTACATGTGGAAGACTAGAAAAAAACCGAGTCTCTCTCCAACATCGCGTCATGCTAATAAATCTCGTTCGCTCTGGAATCATGTTTCGTGTCGCACTTTGGTCCTCATTTGTCAGTAATGTTCAGCATGTTTCAGGCCTTATGTTTCAAATCTTGTCTACAGAAGGAATCCAGACTACAGTACAAACTACAGACAGCTACTTCAATTTGTCACAGATGAACCGTTGGCGATGACTAGAGGTCGACCGATAATGGGTTTTGCTGGTGCCAGTAATTAAGAAATCAGAATGTTGAAAACATTTAGTTCATTGAGCTTTAGTGAATGTGAAACTTTAACCAGTATATTTACTATACTGCATTTCAGAAGATTAATTTAAACTGCCCTTATTATGCCATATCGAACATTGACTTTCATGCAGTGTGCAAAGTTGTAAAGCCGAAAGTGCACGGTAAATAAATTATTACATTATTATTACATATAGATGAATTTTTTTTAAAACTCTAGCCCCTTTCAGTGGTAAATTACCAAAGACAACATGTGTAAACAGGATTTTTAAAAAAAAAAAAAAACTGATAAGTTCGTTCTTGTAGTTTTATTTAATTGAATTGTAGTGTTTGTGAATTCACAATATCATTATGATTTTTAAATGGGTTTAATATGTCATGCAGCCTTGGAAAACAGTCTAATAATGTGTTTCGTGCATTCTCATCCGTGGAATGCGCCACTTCCGGTATTTTGCCAGTTACTCGACACGGGCAAATTGCAATCTAGGACTTTTTAAAATCGAGTACTCAAACTGAATTGATGAATCGTGACTGACCTAATTAAATGCATATTTTGAGAAAACTAGTGTTGTTTGACCTCCCACGCATGTAAATCTGTTGTGTACACCTATGTGAAATCATGGTTATAAGAAATAGTCATAATTAGTAGATACAAGGTTGCAATTACAAGAAATAAAGTTACAATAATAGACGAAATATGAATAGAAATATCCAATAATTATGAGTAGTCACAAGCTATGTTTCCATCACACTGTCTTTATGCGCATTTTGAAGTATGCGCTTGAGGTGGATTTTGAATTATGCAAAAAAGGGTTAATGCGAATAATGGGAGATGGAAATGCGACTATAGCTGCGTTCACGCCATGACGTAATTACCGTAATTCCAGGATGACAACATGTGACATTATTTGTTTCTACGGCAACACTATCAACGCCAAAGCCTTCACTTGCTCCAGAACTCGTAATTACAACTTGTAAGTTCGGAATGTTCTGAGAGTTACGACTTGGATCAGTGACAGCTGTATCACCTGACCACCGCCAGATTCATTTAGGCGCTACTTAGATGATAACTCCAAGACAGTCGTGGACATAGAAAGCTATGAGTAAAATGTCACGTGTTTTCATCTCAGAATTACAGTAATTACAACATGGCGTAAAAAACGCAGCATACATTTTTTCGCACGCACGAAAGAAGTGACTTTGCGCTATGGGACGGCGTAACCGTACTAACCGGCGAAACGATCTCATTGCACAGCATCTGAAATGTTATGATTATGCTTTCTGAAATTTCTGAGCATAGCCTATTGTCAAAGTATTTCTGTATAATTGCCTCCCAGAACTGTGTTCCCAAACAGCAGACATCCACCTCCGAAAGCAATGACCACATTTACTGTTTCGTCTGCTCGCTCTAAGGCGCAAGTAATTTATTATATCTAAAAAATTATTTTATTTGGTTGCTTCTCCTACTTTTCTTAGTGATATTTCTTGCCAGTTTATCAGGAAGTGACGATTTTGTTCTCTTTGACTTGCTGGATGGAAACGGTGTTAAATCGTAAATGTTTTATGCAATATTCCCAATTTTGCGCACAAGTTAAATTCGCAACTTTGAATGAAAACCTGGATAAGAATCTAAATTAACTGCAAAAATGTCTCAACTGTGAGATATAGTCACAATTAAGAAATAGTTGCAATATGATTTTCATTTTTCTCTGAGGTGGAAATAAATCACATTAACGATTTCTTTTGGTACTCTGTGGTAGAAATAAAGCAGCAATTATGAGATGCAAAGTCATAATTATGAGAAATGGTTACAATAATGAGATATAAAGCTGCAATTGTAAGAATGAAAGAAATCACACAAAATAATGAGAAATTCCCACAATTGCAAGAAAGTCCTAATTATGAGACGCAAAGTTATGATTATGAGAAATAGTCACAATTACAAGTCACAAATGTGATATACTCACAATTAAGAGAAGTAGTGGCAATAGAAAGATATGAGTTTTCTATTACAAGAGATGAAGTTATTTTTTAACACTGAGGCGGAAATAAAGTTGCAATTACGAGTATTAAAAAGTGTGAAATTATAAGATATGAAGTCACAATTATGCGAAATGGTCATGAGAAATATAAGTTGCATATATGAGATAAGGGCAATTGAGACAAATAGTCACACTTACAAGAAAGTCCCATTGCGCAGCCATTTAGAGGTTATGTCCGGTTAATGCCGTCACAGAGTTTACCGGTGTTTTGAAACTGATGTATGAATGGTGCTTTACTGGTAAAAAAGGTGTTATGTCAAAACCTGTGTCAGTATATTACTGGTAATTTACTGGTTATGTTACAATTTCTCATACAGATAATTTGCCAAATTTAGCCATGTTTTTGAAAAGGTCAAGAAAGTCCCAGTTGTAAGATATACAGCTGCAATTATGAGTAATACCACATATGAATTTTTTTTAAATTCAAGCCCTTTTCACACACAGTCTTTATTGGTAAATTACCATTAAGAAATCATGTGTGAACAGGACCTTTTCAAAAACAACTGGTTAATTCATTCTGGAAATTCTCGGTGAATGTAAAATAAGACTACCGGTATGATCACAGTTCAGAATGCACTGACGTAAGATGTCTACTCTGGGCCAATCATAACATTCTGACACAGATGACGCATTTACTATGCGCTGTGTAGTTTGTTTGAAGTCGTCTAATACGATGTCTCTGATCCAAAAGCAGCTGCATGTTGTTTAGTAGTTGCCTGTGTGAACAGCTTTTTTTGTATTTATTGCTAAAGTCATTCCAGTCATTTTTAGGGCAATTCACTGGTATTACTGTGTGAAAGCGGCTTCTGAAGCAGTAATGGGCTTGCAAGTGTTAATTTTTGCTATTGTTCAATAGCTCTAAGAGGTGTTACTGGTGTCAATCAGCAAAAATTATATATCGGTCGGCCTCTAGTGCTAACTGAGAGATGTTAGTAGTTTTTAAAGCCATTTGATGTTGTAACCCCAGACCCTTTCACAGTGAGCAGGAGGGTATTGACTAGACTACTGAAATAAGCTGCCCCATGGGATGTCGACTACATTCCACTCTCAAATGGATACTGAATTCAGTGGTTTTGCTTGTGAGGTTTCTGGGAGTGTTGGCACGTGTGACAGTGGGCGGTCCGTCTCTATGACGTGTCCTCCAGAATGTAGAAGATGAGCTCCAGCTGACAGGCGGCGAGACCCTGGTACTGCGAGTTACTCTGCACCACGGACGTTAATGATTGGTTAAGACTGTCCTGGTACGGTGCTGGAAGCCGCTGACCGTTACTGCCTGCCAAAAACTCCATCTGAAAGATTAAAGAAATGGCGATGAACAAACATTTGTCCTTTGTTTAAAACCCTAGAAACTGAATTAAAACACAGCACTAATAGTGAAGTAGAACACTGGTGTCACGGGGAGAAAGTCATGCACATCATACTCACATGCTACACTCCTGACCGGTTGTTACACAATACTGAACTACAATACTTACTACAACTAAAAGTCTACATGTTAAATTTGAGATTGAATCTGAGACTGAATATACAGTTCTGGGTACATGGGTAAAGGAGCAATAAAAATACACACACACACACACGCATATATACAGAGAGAGAGAACATAAATAATTTTTACACCAATTTATAATATACTCATATGCATGCATTTATCTTACTTTTTCAGTTTCTGTATGTACATGATATGAGTAAAAAAAAATTGTAACATTATATTTAATTACAAATAATAATTGTACATGACCATTTATAATTTACCAAAATATAGTTTAAAAAATATTATTATTATTATTATCAGTATTATTTAGATTGATTAAATACTTATATGTACAATAAATTCTAACAATGGGGGGAGAAAATCTGTGGACAGAATCTGACCTTCTGTCCATCCAGCATGACTCTCAGTGCCAGTTTGGTCATGCCATCCTCCTTCAGCAAGCAGAGAGACTGACACAGTGCCAGGCAGAACGCCCGTGCAAGACGCTCCGTTAGACGGTTATGGCTGGTGTGGTTATTAAGTCCATTTGGATGTTGGTCTTTCAGCAAATAAAACACCTGTGAAGAAACCTCAAGTGTGAATTAACCATTTGTTAAAAGCATTTTTTTTAGGAAACAAAGTTCAATCGCATTTAGATAAAAACACTAAGATGCAGAAAGCACTGAAAGGAGAACCCCACTTCCAGAACAACAGTTTACAAATAATTTACTCACCCCCTTGTCATCTAAGATGTTCATGTCTTCAGTCATGAAGAAATTATGGTTTTTGAAGAAAGCATTTCAGGATTTTTCTCCAGCCGAGGAAGAAGGGTCTTATCTAGCGCAACGATTGGTCATTTTTTTTTTTTAAAAATAAAATTTGTATACTTTTAAGCACAAAAGCTGGTGTAGCACAGGCTCTGGAATGAGCGTCCACGATGCTACGAATTAGTACTGGGTCGTTCTTGAACGATTCTTTTATTTTGAACGAATCTTTATTTGTGACTCGGAAAGAACAAGTCGTCTCGGGGAGTGATTCATTCAGTCGCGCATGCGCAACATCCTATTAGGTTCTGTACTGGAATTAGTTTACCCGTTTCGAGTCTTCGGGTTTTTCGAGTCGTTCGTTCATCTTATGGGGCTGTCACGTGATGAACGAACGACTCAAACCCGAAAACTTGTCAGGTAAGAGGTGAGGTGAGCTAATCATAGACTAAAGACCCAGGTAAACAATGAATCTTTTCTGTTTCTTATAGCATTATAGTTTTGTCTTCTTTGTAGTGTGATCAACGGAAATTCAAAATCGGGGCACCAATGAAGTCGATTTTATGGAGGAAAATCCTGAAATGCTTTCCTTAAAAATCATAATTTCTGTTCTGAAAGAATTGTTGTTCTAAAAGTGGAGTTCTTTAATCCAAAACTATAAATCAAAATAAAGGCACTAACCAACATAAAACAACCTCTCTGTGCTCTATTGTCCATATTCTATACTGCTCTGATTTTACTCTAAAATAAACCGCTAGGGAGTGCTAGGGGGTCAGAGGAAATGTTGTGAGAAAATATGTGAGGGAAAAAAATTTAAATAGAAAAATATTATATATACTTTTTTATAGCATATATATTTATTATTTATATAATATAATATAATATAATATAATATAATATAATATAATATAATTATATGATATTTTGTTTATTTTTTATAATAATATTTATTAAATCAGTTATCTTTTTTTATACAAATTCATTATTTGACACATAATAGAGTGTGTGCACAATTATTAGGCAAGTTGATATTCTGGTCACATTTTTACCAATTCCAAATCACATCAATCTTAATAACTACTATTAATTTTGTAGACTAAATGGTTCCTGATGGCTTCACACCTAATTCTCCACTTTAATTCTTAATGCTTTTGCAGTTAACATGCCTCTTTTCTTCTCCTCCTGTTTTTTCTGACCATGCTGACCTAATGAGTATTTCACTGTCCAATGTTCATGCCCTAACTTTGCAAAAAAGTACTGCATTAGAATCCATGAAAAGCATTATTAGATTGCTTTCCAAGGCTGGATGATATATTATACAGATGTAAAAATCATAATTAAGCATAACTGTGAATTCACAAACGCTATTCATTTAAATAAATTTGATGCAGATTTAATTTATGTGCTTTATTTACATGCCTGTATGTTACTTACGTGCATGTCAGAGCTGCTTGGCTCACAGGAAATGCTGCTACACAAACCGTTATTATTTACATGTGTGGAACGTCTCAAACTCCATCTCTACCTGTTTCTGCGAGTTTGGGTTTATTATAGCGTTCATCTGGGAACGCAACGTGTGCCATTTCACCGTATTTGTAAGGTAAATCATTTATAAACCTACAGCAACTCAGAAAAATACATCAATATCTCAGTATGCTAACTGAGTTTACACATTTTGCTGTCCACATATTCATTAAATTACAGTGGCTGCAGCATTTCTGTCATAAAGAAACATATTAAAGATTAAGTGAGATTAAGAAACATAATAAAGATTAAAGGCCACATATTAAAGATTAAGTGGACATTTTAATTAAATGATGTTTGATCAATATTAAACCAGGATTAGATCACACAGTAAAGCCTTTGTTGTAATGCGTAATGTACATTAGCTCTGTTGTTTATAATACATAAAGTAATTTTAAAGGCTATTTTTCACTTACATCTATTTTTATTACCACAGAAAATGTCATTATAATTATAGGGACCTATGAAATCTTTTTTATTTCCAAATTCATTTTTTTTTCCATTTTAATTTTTTCTATACTCTGTTTTAATGGTCAAATTAAATGTTATTAATCAAAAAAGCCTGTCTAATTAATTGAGTTTTACAGTTTTATTTTTATCAAATGTTTTCCATTAATTTTCTGAATTTCATTTTAATGGTTCCATTCAAAATGTAATAATCAGAAGCAGCTCAGATTAATTGATTTTATTTAAAAAAAAATAATAATAATAATAATACAGTGTATTTACATTTTTCTCCTAAATAAATTTGTTGATTTTTTTTTTTGTGGCACATTTTTTTCTATAGATTAATTGATAAATTAGTCAATAGATTAATCAATATAAAACTATCGTTAGTGGCAGCCCTACGTTAAATCTCTCTTTTTGGCTCATTTTATCCATATAAAAAACCTGTCTAATAATTATGTAAAGAATATAAGGAGTTTTTCACTTTCAGCCTTCATGGACAATTATATGTCACTTATAAATGATTAAATACAAAATTAAGAGCAGTTATAAAGATTGATGGGGTTTGGAATTGGTCAAATGTGCTTGGAAAAAAAAATATGACCAGAATATCAGCGTGCCTAATAATTATGCACACACTGTATTTTTACTTTTCACATTTACATAGATTTTTATACATATACAGTAGCTAAAAAATATATAACTGCTTTTTATATTTTATGAAGGGACCATAATGGGGGTCTGTGTGAAAACCTATTGTAAACAAGGTGTTGTGATCTGCTTGTTGGAGTAGTTTTAACATGCTGCTATGCAATTGTTAGAGATATGTGCAAACATACTAAACTTGTTTACCTCTGTCCAGCGTATGAGCTTCCCATTGGCTCTGTATTCTAAGCGTTGATGGGTTTTGATGTTTGTGAGAGACTCCATAGACTTGCCATCGATGGGGCTGATGATGCTGTGAGATAAAGGACAGAATGAGAGGATACCAGCACAGGTTTAGACTACTGTATATGTGTGTATTTGTTTCTAACCCTTTATTAAAGCACGGCTCTTCGTCCTGCCATTGAATGTGCACATATTCCTGCCTCTCTGCCGGGTGGAGTTTTCCACAGGTGACCGTGAAGTCTTTCATGTCCCGTAGAGATCGACGTAACTCAGCCATGGTCTCCATGGTTACCTGCACCATCAAACCATCTGTAACATTGAGCAGAGGCACTGAATCTCAGCACATGCACATACACTGTATACTGTAAACTCCTGGACATGCACATTCAAGTTAGATACACTTCGGGGTCATTCTATAATTTAAGGTACATTTCATGCCGATTGAGGATAAATATATATTTTTTTAAACAATTTTCTTCAGATACAGTGGGTACGGAAAGTATTCAGACCCCCTTAAATTTTTCACTCTTTTTTATATTGCAGCCATTTGCTAAAATCATTTAAGTTCATTTTTTTTCCTCATTAATGTACAC
>JAHKKF010485543.1:0-14518 GCA_019740295.1 Labeo calbasu | reverse complement strand
TGAACTCAAAGCTTGGAGGAAAATAACTGCGAATTGATTCCATATCATTGTCAAAGAATTCATCGATTTCATTAGAATCAACAGCTGTGGGAATGAAATGATGGAGAATCATTTGTGGAAGAAAAAGTCAGATGACGTCATTGCACTGACTGTGGCACAACTGACTTGTGCATGATAGCTTTTCGTTAACATGCTATACTCACATCTGCCATGCCCTGTCCTCTGGTCCTCTTTCCTCTTTTTGTCTCTTAGCTTTTTTGCAAACTCACAGCACTCTTGGAAGGCTTTCACACAGTCTTTGCTTTCCATTTTGCTCACTTTTTTCGCTCGTTCCTCGCATGTAAACTTCATAGGAATCAGGGTGAAGCCATGGCGACAGCATTTCTGCAATTCTGCTTTCTTGAACGCAGCTTCTACACAACAAAAGTGATGGGCAGGAGAAACTGACAGTAACTGCACATCTTCAAGAGCAAAACTAGATCAAAGCTGGTGCAAATCCTCAATCTGATCATAATGCATGGCTAAATGTCAATATACAGTTGAAGTCAAAACTTTGCAGAATCTGCAAAATGTTAATTATTTTACCAAAATAAGAGGGATCCTACAAAATGCATGTTATTTTTATTTAGTACTGACCTGAATAAGATATTTTAAATAAAATATCCCCATTAGTTTACATACACTTGATTCTTAATATTATGTTGTTACCTGAATGATCCAACAACTATCACTGATTTTTGTTTAGTGATAGTTGTTCATGAGTCCCTTGTTTGTCCTGAACAGTTCAACTGCCTGCCTTTCTTCAGAAAAATCAGGTCCCACAAATTCTTTGGTTTTTCAACATTTTTGTGTATTTGAACCCTTTCCAACAATGACTATGATTTTGAGATTCATTTTTTTCACACTGAGGACAACTGAGGTACTCATATGCAACTATTACAGAAGGTTCAAACACTCACTGATGCTTTTGGAAATATGTATCTTCTGTAGCTTCTGAAGGGCAGTACTAAATGAAAAAAATAAATTATACTTAAATTCTGTTCATTCTGTTCAAAAGTTTACACCCCTGGCACTTAATGCATCATGTTTCCTTCTGAAGCATCAGTGAGTGTTTGAACCTTATGTAATAGTTGGATATGAATCCCTCAGTTGTCCTCAGTGTGAAAAGATGGATCTCAAAACCATAGTCATTGTCTGAATGGCTTCAAATACAAAAAAAAAAACAAAGTATTTGTGGGACCTGAAGGATTTTTCTGAAGAACAGCAGAGAGTTTAATTGTTCAGGACAAACAATGGACTCAAGAACACTAAACAAAACAAACAAATAATAATAATATTAATAATATTAATAATAATAATAATAATAATAATAATAATAATAATAATAATAATAATAATAATAAAAAAGCTGTAACATTCAGGTAACAACACAATATTAAGAATTAAGGGTATGTAAACTTTTGAATGGGGTCATTTTTATAAATTCAACTATTATTTTTTCTTGTGGACTACATGTAAACGTCTTTTATGTGAAATATCTTATTCAGGTCAGTACTAAAAAAGTAACATGCATTTTGTATGATCCCTCTTATTTTGGTAAATTGAAATTTTGCTGACTCTGATAAACTTTTGACTTAAACTGTAAGTCCAAAATGCCTCCATACTGACAAATGAAAAATAAAAATACTGAGTGCACCATTAAATGACCAAAACATAAGCTTTGATAAACATTCATACTGACAATACTATACCTTTTTTAGCCATTTCTGCTTGAATATCTATAGAACGTTTGTTGCGTCTAAAACCAGACTCACAGCTGAAACCTAGACACACAAAAAATTGTTGAATTGAATTTGCATATTGTAGCAGACAATAATAAGCAGAGTCTGATTCTTTCTAGAGCATCATTTGGCACCTTTTCTCATCATTGAACGGATTGTGGTTGAGTGGGAGATGAAGGCCAGGCCAGCATCATTAAAAACAGCAGCTGTGTTCTCTCCACCTCCATACGAACACCCCAGATCATAAGACTGCATGGAGGTGAACACCTTCACACAGAAAAATGAGAAACATTTGAGTAAAATAAATCCAGTTTTTCTTATATGTCCAAATGGTCTAAGGTTTTGACAGAAAAACATACTTGTTTTGGAGTGAGTTTGTTTTGAGCACCCAGGGCGTAAACGGCTTTGTCCACAACTTGTAAGGCCACTTTTGCATTCTGCTTTCCTACGTTAATATCTAGCACAGCGCTATCTTCTGGTTGATACTGACGATGGTCTTGCAGTTTTATGTGAAGCTAAATAGGACATGGGACAGCAGAACTGTAAACATTTGGCAATATTTGTACTATATTTTATAATTTTATTAGAAACTTACAAAAACTTTGTAAGCTGTTAAAAATCTGTTTACCTCTCCCTCACATTTGTCTTCTACATCTACCCATACTGAGTCTGCAATAATGTCACCATTTGTGCCATAGTAAAAGGCAATCACTCTGAAGGATGGGATCATCTCTGGACTGATATTAATGAATGCTTTTACTACAGAACTTGATGCTTCAGACTTCGCTGATCTCACCATGCCTCTGCTGAGAATCTGAAGAGACACACACATTTCGCAAGAGGCTTCATGTTTATAAAACATTCCTACAAAAATGTAATCAGATACTTAATGAGAACTTTTTCCTCAGTAAAAATATCGAAACGTCCTTAAATCAAGATAAATGTGCTAGAGAAGCTTGTGTGTGACGTTGTTCTCAGAGCTTTAACCAAAACAAATTGTGAGGTTTAAAAAAAATGACTGGAATACAAGGCAAAGATGTTCTACCAGATGTAATAGAAATTCCCTATATAATTGTAATACATTACTTACCATATAATATATTTGCCCCTCTTCTGGTTTGCCACTGACATAAAATGTAACATCCAGAAGGTCTTCTGTTGACAGGACTTTATTAGTCACACTAATATGCAGGAAGCTGTTTGTTGTGGACTTCAGTGGGCGCACTTCTTTGGTTGACTTGAAATTATCCACTGTTGCCTGTTGAAATGAATAGGTCAAAAATATACAGCGTACACAACACAGGACTTAATTTTTTGAAAATAGACCTGTTGCACATTGCCCACACAGTCATCATTGCATGCTCTAACTTAGGCCATGTTTACACAGCAGTAGAATACGGTTGTCATTACCATATTTGAGTCCTTAATACGGTTGCGTTTACACACAATACGGTTATTTACGGGTGTGACAACCGTATTCTATAGCCGAACTCACACCTGTACATTTTCAGAACTCACAACCGCATTCAGAACACACGCGCTGTGTGAACGTTACAGGGGTGCGTTACAACGATGTAACTCACTGCTTAACCAGAAGGGTCTGGCTGCTGACATGCACCTGCACTCTCAGACAACTGCACTTCCGGAAGTAACGTCACTTGCAGTCGCTTTTATTTTTTAACTTTATTTTACTTATTTATTTATTTATTTTAATTGAATCTATCAACATTTTACAACAACAGCCAGGTGGTGAAGACAAGAAAAAATAAACTAAATTACAATGCCACTCGCAATCGCCACCTGCACTGTCAGCTACCTGCGACGTCACTTGCAATCCACACAAATGGTGCGTGTTGCCAATGGAGACAAGACGCTGTGGTCATTAAACGATTAAAACTAATTTAATAGCATAACGTACAGGGTCCTGCAAGTCATCTGTAGGAGATAAAAACTAGACTCGCAAATGCGTGGCCACAGAACAGCAGAATATGAATGCAATGCGCAAAGTCTCTCGTTAAGCTTTTTCCTCCCGTAGAAAATTTTATACTTGCCCAGCAAACGCTTAATGTGGCAAAATGGACTAAGATGATAAGGACCAAATTCAATATAAACCTTACTGTTGTCAAACGATATACCAGCAGATATGAACGCGCCATAAGAAAGGCATTATGTGATATTAAAATGACCAACTCTATAGGCAAGCAGACGAGCCCAGAACACAATGCGTTAAATAGATGTTTTCCTCCAATAGAAAATCAATATAAACAAAAGACAATGATATAAAACAGCTGTAGAGATTATTCTTTATGGGAAAATGCGAATGTACATGGCGTTGCGTTTATTCTGGGCTCACCTGCTTGTGTGTAGTTGTTTTAATAATGAATAGGAGCATATTGAGTTTAGTCTTTATCTTAATCCGTTGTGCCACGTTATGCCACGTTTTGCGAAGGAAAACACTATATAACCTACATATACATTACATTAATAAACTGTATATCGAATTTGATATTTTAATTGCATCTTAATACATTGAGCCATATTAAGTGTTAATGGTTTTCTACGGGAGGAAAACGCTTAACGAGAGACTTCATATTCTCTGGTTCATATTCTACTGCTCTGTGGCCACGGATTTGCGGGTCTTGTTTTTATTTCCTGCAGATGACTTGCAGGACCCTGTAAATTTTATGCTAAATTAGTTTTAATCGTTTAACCAACACAGCTTATTGTCTCCACTGGCAACACACACGATTTGTGTGGATTGCAAGTGACGTTGCAGGTAGCTGAGAGTGCAGGTGGCGATTGCGAGTGGCATTGTAATTTAGTTTATTTTTTCTTGTCTTCAGCACCTGGCTACTGTTGTAAAATGTTGAGAGATTTGATTAAAAAAATAATAAATATATAAAATAAAGTAAAAAATAAAATAGACTGCAAATTATGTCACTTGCGTCTGAGAGTGCAGGTGCATGTCTGCATCCAGACCCTATTGGGATTAACCTCCGTAGTACAACGCATTGTTGTGGAAACGAACTAGCTAGTCATGACCCGAACACGGTCGCATTTCCGTCGTTTGAACCACATAGGCTTGTTTGAGATGCGCCTCGCTTCGCCTGAGATGTAGACGAGAATAGGCGGATGCAGTGAGGGGAGGAGTGAAATAAGTACAGTCAAGACGGACAGTTCTGACCTCTCGAAGTAGAACAGATACCTACGAGATCAAAGGCGGATATCGCGTTATCACACTCACGTGCTGTGTTGCTGATAAACATGATGTAATTTCAGCTGTTATTTTTATATGAAAATAAATATGATGAACAAGACACTCAAAGTGCTTGCTATTTAATTCCATATGAAAGGTGTATTTATCATCCATGTTTACTAATACAAACGTGTATTTTATATTTTTATATAAATATGACAACATATCTCACGCAGAGATCGCCCTGGCATAGTGTTTGGGAATATTCATGCATAATTTAAACACATAACCACATGTTATTAGATTAGATTGATATTAGATTAAAAAATAAAACAAAGTTTTTTAAAACATTTAAAAAAACAACATTACGGTTGTCTGAACGAATTAGGATTAAACTAGGCTCCTTTGAGATGAGCAAATTCTGTGTAGAATCGATCACCGCAAGATGCATGCCGGTTAGAAATGTGTCGGAGTTACATCCACCTTGCTCTGATGTCATGCTGACGTGTGCCAAAAAACTCTCGTGATAGTGAGGCGGCTGTGTCGGATTGCACAGTCGGGCGCAGTAGCTCTCCACCGACTGCGCTGACTTAAAGCACGATGGTCTAAAGCTCATTAGTTTAGACAACCGTGATGTTGCCGTTCTTTTCTAAAATGTTTTATTTTTTAATGTAATATCATGTGGTTATGTGTTTAAATTATGCATGAATATTCCCAAACACTATGCCTATGTGCTATGTGCTTTTGGTCAGCACAGTTGGTGGAGAGCTACTGCGCCTGACTGCTCAGTCAGACACAGTGGCCTCGCTGAGAGTTTTTTGGCACAAGTCAGAATGACATCAGAGCAAGGTGGACGTAACACGGACACAATAGGCTCGTTTGAGATGAGAAAAATCCAGTGAAAGATACAGATTGCACTGCATGTTAGCTTGCTTATTGTGCCCAAGAGCATAATTTCTTGAGCCCATATGTCTTACTAACAAGGAACTATGGTTCTAAGTTTGTGACGCTGTTTGCAAATTTTAACAGTTTGAACAATGGTTTCGGGAAACACCGAATGTTGGTAACAAAGGAACTTGCGACCATAGTTGGCTAACGATGCTTTTGGGAAACGCACCCCAGAACTGGACAACTAGTTGTCTCTCACATCATTCAGTGCGAGAGAGAGCCGCTCTGCCGCACAAATGCACGTCTACCATGTGTTGCTTGCTTTCATGTGTGGTTTCGGTAACTTACAGTGACGGAGAAATGAGCTGCGTGTCATCTAAAAGTTTTATACCCAGTCTCCAACGGAGCCGCTCCCTCCCATGAGTTTTGCGTTTTGCACGCGGGTTAAATGCTCCGCTCCCCACTCAAATTTAAAAGCTGCTGTCGGTTAATGATGATTTGATATATTAACTCGTGGCTCGATTGAACTCTTGTCGTATCAGAAAGTAAGACTTTCAGTTTTATGGACGTCACCATCTTTGATATTACTTTGGTCACTGTTGCTGGTTACTGGTAAGGAATACAGGCTTGACTTCTGTTGCACGTTCATACAGTGTTCGAAATGCGACTGTAAGCTGACCTGTGAACGGGATATTTCGAGACTCACACCTGTAAGTAAATGCGGTTGTCAGTCCGAAATACTGACAGTGTGAACATGGCCTTAATATATAATAGAGAAAATATGTTCATTGCTTTTGGCAGCAGTCTGAAACAGGCTTTATAGGTATTGAAAATGCTTTATTTTGGGGATATATATATATAACCTGCACTGAAACTGAAGATGGTGTTCCTTCCAAGTTGAAAATGTTAAATGCGACTCCGTCTTTAGTTTTAACAACTACATTTTTTTCTGTGGCGCTTGAGACATGTAAGTTCACTTGTACGCCTTCAGCTGGGGAACCATTTGGGTGACGGACTGTTACCTAGTCAAAAACAGAAACCACTTGTATCCTAGCACAAAATCATCAAAAATGTGACAAATACAGTAAAAGCTACCATTATGAGTATCATTATAATGCATTGTATTGAGAATAGAGATTTGACTGTATCAAATGGTGTTTTTCTTTACCACTGCTTGAAAGGGATATTTAGGTGTGTAGAAAGATCTTGTCCGAGACAGATCCACAATGTATGGGATTGAGACAATGGGAAGGAAAGCTTCTGATTCCTGTACCTCACCACCTTATGAGAGATACATAGTTGTTTTAGATCAAGAACTAACTTATCAGCTAAGAAATGTTGTAAATTGTAACTAGCTAATCTCAGTTCAGTGAACTTATTCTTAAAATATGATTACTTAAAATATCTGTTACTGAGACAGCAATGTAGAATTGGGCCCGAGTTGCTGCCAATTCCTCTAATGCTGAATTTAGTTTTTGCTTGAGGTCTGAGATTTCAACTGTAATCTCAGCATGGCCTGTTTTCACCTAAAAAAAGGAGACGACACAATATTAAAGAGTGCTCAATAAGTATAATAATCTATTAATGTACTCAAGAAGTGATGGTTTCTACTCACAGATCCAGTTTTCTCCAGTCCCCTGATGAATTCGATTTCTCCAGCATTATTCTCTGACTTGTCCTTTTTTATACCAAATCGACAGTGGAAACCACCATCAATGACCTTGCCATAGGTGTATCTTTCAAATGATTAAAAAAACAACAACAAACAAAAAACATTTTCAATTTACTGTCTCAATTAAAGGAATAGTACACCGCATACAGGTTAAGAATAGGATGAGTAAATAATGACACAATTTTTAATTTTGGGTGACCTATCCCTTTCATTATTTGATCTGAATGTGAACTTACGAGGCTTTAATAGTGAATATAAATGTCTCATCTTTCACAAGCAGAAAGGCTTTCTCTGAATGAATAGAAACTCCAAAGCTGGGAAGAACTGACAGAAATGCATTGTATTTGAGTTAAATGCAATACAATATCTGTAAATAAAGTGTTGTAAGACAATATGTGAATCTAATTGTTCAAGTTGTTTCACTTACCAAACTTCTGGACCTTGAATTCACGCACTGCAGCATTTTCTTCATCACCTTTGTAGTGTGCTTTAATCTTCCACACACCAGGTCTGGAGAGATTGAATTAAAAGTCTCATGGGCTGATATAAATACAACAGCTTTAGAAAGGTGTCATCTTAAAAAGAGTGAAGGGCATGCTGATATTTATTTTGCTTTTTTATGCTACTTGATAGAAAATGAGATTGACTTTACTTTGAAATATCAGGGATGTGGTAGTCCTGTGACAGAATGCCATCTACAACTTTGTATGTCTTTTTCTTGACCTTGTGCCCATCAGCATTCTGCAGACATAGATAAAGGTCAGTTAGACAGGGCTCTTCATTTTCTTGATTTGCACAATAAATGATGGCAAGAATTTGAGCTGAAGTCACTTTATTTTAGTGTTCTTGCTACACATGCTACATATACTTACTATAGTAATAACAGTAAATAAAGCATAAATAAATGCAACTACCCCTAAACCAGGCCTAACCCTAATCCTAAAGTACATGTTGTTAATTAATATTACTCAGTGCTTAAATGTACATTTATACTGTAATAACACTCTTAAAAATAAAGGTGCTTCATGATGCCATAAAAGAACCTTTTTTGGCTACATGGTTCCATAAAGAACCGTTAACATCTGAAAAACCTTTCTGTTTCACAAAAGGTTCCTTGTGGTGAAAGAAGGTTCTTCAGTTTATAAAAAGGTAAGAAAGAGATGGTTCTTTAAAGAACCTTTGACTGAATGGTTCTTTGTGGAACCAAAAATGGTTCTTCTATGGCATCACAGTGAAGAACCTTTTAAAGCACCTTTATTTGTACGAGTGAAGGACACAGTAAAATAAAGTGTAACCGTACTTTCTTACTTACATATATAATGACATCAACAAACTCTGATTTTGGTCGCATGGAGTGATCCAGAGTGAAGATCCTGAACCAAACTGGGAAACACACGTAACCAGGTTAAATACACAACAGTAAAATAGGCCTACATAAGACTCAGCTAACAGTTTTTGGTTCCCAGAACATTATTACAGTTTTTTTTTTTTTTTTGGTTAGCCAGGAAAGTCTTCTTAACAGTTAGAATGTTATTCTAACGTTAATCTAACATTATTGTTACATTCTCAAAACGTTAGTTTTTGGTTCCTAGAACGTTACTTGTGTGACCGAGCGTTCGTGCAGGGTTCGCCTAAATACTTAGAAATAAGAAAAACAATAAAACGAGAGCGTCTTAACTTGTCTCAACTTTTTATTCTCTGTCACACTTTTTTCAGAGAGTTCAAAATCCCTCCCACACTCCAGCATGAAAAGTGCGCATGCTCAATGCCCATCTATGGCAAGCCCCGAGGGGAAAATGCATTACACACATACATAATGAGTGATAGTACATTCAGAATTAATGCAACATAACAGCATGAAATAAAGTCTGTTACACTTGTTTTTGTTTTTTGGCTTTGTTTAGCCAGGAAAGTTTCTCAATGGAAACAAAACATTAGTTTTTGGTTTGCATAATGTTAAGGTTCCCCTAACCTCCTATATGATTACCCTGCTCATCCAGCACACTCACAACCCAGACTACGTTTACACGAGTGCGTTTTCATTTTAAAACGCATAACTATTGCTGCGGTTATTCCTGTCGTTTACACTACTCCGGCGTTTTTGACCCTCGAAAACAGAGAATTTTGTAAACGCTGCAGACCCTGTTTTAGTTTGAAAACTCCGGGGTTGAGTTTCAGACTACGTTTACACTGTTGCGTTTTTGTTTAAAACACATAATTGTGCTGCGGTTATGCCTGCCGTTTACACTACTCTGCCGTTTTCGACCCTCGAAAATGGACACTTTCGAAAACGCTGCAGACCCCTTTTTAGTTAGAACATCACGGAGCATTACGGTTATAGCGCAACTGAACGTACATTTCAAGTCAGAACTGCAGTGACGTAGAAATCCAACGTGACATGAAATTTATGTACGTTCATCTGGTGTGGAGGGAAAAAACTAACACTTCAATTTCACATTGAATATGTCACGAAATATACATGGTGGTATGTATTTCGCGTCTTGCGAAAACATTCCCACAGGTATGTTTTCATCATGAGATATTAGGCTCCCTGAATGTTCAAAAATTATTATTCAGGAAATTTGAAGCGCTCTGGCTCATCTGTTTGTCTGCTGTTATGAGAGCTGTGTATGTTCAGCTCTGTGTTTTTCTGAATATTTGAATGCGTTTTTTCATCAATTTGCCCACACTGTTTTGAACTATAAACTAATGGTCTTTCTTGTGTGTTTGGATTTAGTATATATTTCGGTAGAGCTTTAGTTTAGTTTTCTTACTGCTGGCTTAGTAGTACATGTTAATTGTACCTTTCTGTGTGGGGGTGTATATGGGTTGGTTCGTCTGAATAAAGATGTAGCCACTGTGTTTGGAAACCAGGATGCGGGTCAGCCATCTTTGACCGTCAACTTCACAAGCCAGGTTGAGATAGGGAGGCTCTCCATTGATCGATTTCAGGTCTGAGGCTTTATTTGCAAATATCTTGAAAAGGAAATACAAATAAAATAAAACTCATACACTGTAACTTATTTAAATGACAGGATAAGTATAGATGTATACATATTTGAAAGATATTTGAAAATGGTGTTTCAACAGCTGCATATCTAATCAATAATTCTGTGAATTTATAGATAACTACATCCTGCTAAAATGAACTTATGGTTTTGGTCTTAAATTGCATGAAAATGTGTTTATTCATTTAGACATTTATTTTCTTTACCTCAAGATTCACTTTATCAAACTGCCCTTTTGTGTTGATTGTTTTGGTCTCCCGTGTGGACATGGGAACACGCGTCTCTGTTTCTAACTGACAGGACACGGGTTTGCCAAGCAATGCCTCCGCCACCTGAATCCATACGGCTTCTTTTACACCAACATGAAAAACACTCGGAGCAGTAATTAGGAATCTGATACACACACACACACACACACACACACACACACACAGAAACCAAGATAATTTCATTAAACTTAATTCAGTTTCGCTAAAAACTGATTTATAAACATGAGAACGACATTCAAAACCAGTGTTGGGAAAAGTTACTTTTAAAACTAATGCATTACAATTTTGTGTTACTCCCTGAAAAAAGTAATTAATTACGTTACTTAGTTACTTTTTATGGAAAGTAATGCGTTTGCGTAGCTTTTTAAATCTGGGCAGGGCTTGCTTCTTTGTATTTAATATAAAACAATTCTAATGTGAAAGCCCTTTTACACCAAAAGTGAAATTAATTCACCTCAGGCTGAAAGAAAAGTACATTTATGCACGAGATCACTCTTCAGCTATAAAAAAAATGAAGCACAAATGTTAGTTTATCCACAGTAATTTTTGCTTATTAGTATGGTTGAATTGCATCATTGAAGGTCAGCAGCAAAGACACTGGTTAATAAAATAGGATTAAATAAATGAAGGATATTTGTTTTATCTAATTATTGCAGGGTTGCGTTATATTCTGAGTTTGCATTTCACAGTCTTTATTCATTTTGAGAAATACTGAATCTGTTTTGTAAGTGAGATGAATTAATGCATGTTCACATTTAGTCTAAAATACAGTAACATCATGTTTACTCCCAATTTCCCGACAGGAGATTTGTCAATCAATAAATGGGGAAAAAAGTAACTGGCGTTACTTATTTGAAAAAGTAACTTAGATATGTTCTTAGAAATTCTAAAGTAATGCGTTACTTTACTAGTTACTTGAAAAAAGTAATATTATTACGCAACTTGCATTACTTGTAATGCGTTACCCCCAACACTTCTTATTGTGACCTTATTGCGTAGTGGTAACAATTACACAAATACAGTTTGTCAAAAGTTTGCATGCAAAAGATTAATTATTTTACCACAATAAGACATTTCACATAAAATATGTTTACATATAGTCCACAAGAGAAAATAATAGTTGAATTTATAAAAATGAACCTGTTCAAAAGTTTACATACGATTGATTCTTAATACTGTGTTGTTACCTGAATGATCCACAGCTTTTTTGTTTAATGATAGTTGTTCATGAGTCCCTTGTTTGTCCTGAACAGTTAAACTGTCCGCTTTGAACCCTTTGAACCCTTTCCAACAATGACTATGATTTTGAGATCTTTTCACACTGAGGACAACTGAAGGACTCATATGCAACTATTACAGAAGGTTCAAACACAGTAAGTATGTTCTGTAGCTTCTGGAGGGCACTACTAAATGAAAAAAATCTGATATTTAGGCAAAATAAGAAAAATGTACACATCATCATTCCATTCAAAAATTTACACCTCTGGCTCAGTGTCATCAGTGAGCATTTAATCCTTTGGTAATAGTTGCTGTAATATGAGTACCTCACTTTTCCTCTGTGTGAAAAGATGGATCTCAAAATCATACAGTCATTGTTGGAAAGGGTTCAAATACACAAAAATGCTGAAAAACCAAAGAATCTCTGTGACCTGAAAGACTTTTCTGAGGAACAGCGGGCAGTTTAACTGTTCAGGACAAACAAGGGACTCATGAACAACTATCACTATAAAAAACAAACAAACATAAAAAAAACACAGCTGTGGATCATTCAGGTAACAACACAATATTATTAAATATTACAAATATTAAATATTGGCAGGATTTTAGAAGGCATACATTACAGTATTATTATTATTATTATTATTATTATTATTATTATTATTATGATTGTTATTATTAAGGTGTGCCCAGGTGTCATCACTATACTGTAACTACTACTAAAAGTTATAATAATAATAATAATTGTAATATAATACTTACCTCTTTCTGTTCTCTCCCTGAACAGCACAACACATGAGCAGCAGTAGACAGAGAAGAGGACGCATATGCACCTCCATGGTGAGTGTGTGGGTCCTGTGTGAGCAGCACAGGATTCCAAGCAGATTTTAGTCTTTCAACTCTGCTATACAAATGTTGCATAAGAGCAACTGGGTGAATGTTATTATGTAGATAAATGGGGGTATCAGAGTTCTGTCATTGCATAACCAGGGTCTGTGCTCTCTCATTGGATACACACTTAAAGTGCCTTCTCCAAAGTCATGTGATTTGAAAGAAATTTAAGCAAATATGGCAAAAATCAATGCTTTGATGTGCTTTGGCTCAATTCTGTTTGGATTAGTGGTAAACTTTGTAAATCCAGTACAAAGTCAGTCAATATTATCTAGGTCCATGGTCTTTTCATTGGATATAGTTGAAACATTCTGTAAAAAATATGGGATTTAAAAGAATTTAAATTCAGGGTTTTACATTTTTTTTAAAGGAAACAAAGAAAAGTTTAGAACTGAGAAACATTGAACTGAGCGTAATGTTACCTTTGCAATGTCTTTGAACAAAGGGTCAGATGTTCTTGCTTCCTTTGAAACACAAGATGTTCTTTGGATTTATCTCAAATTATCCTGGATAACATGATCATCAGGTCTTGCACAAGTATGTGGAGCCCATGCAGTACAGTACTAAAAAATGTTGCACTGGGGGGAAAAAACTGTGAGGTATAAAATAATCTTATCTTAAGAGCATTGTTGGGTAATTACTTTTAAATGTAATGCATTGCAATATTGCATTACTCCCTAAAAAAGTAACTAATTACATTAGTTACTTTGAAATGGAAATTAATGTGTTATGTTACTTTTGTTTTACCTTTGCATTACTTTTTAAATCTTGGCAGTGCTTGCTTGTTTTTAATATAAAAAGTTACATTTTTGCTTATTAGTATGGCTGAACTGGATCATCAAAGGCCAGTAGCAAAGACACTGGTTAATAAAATGGGATAAAATACATAAAGGATATTTGTGTTAAACATAATTATTGCAGGTTTGCGTCATATTCTGAGTTTGCATTTCACTGATTAAATTCATTTTGATGAATATTGAATCTGTTTTTTTTTTTTAGTTTGTGAGTGAGATTGAATTAATGCATGCTCACATTTAGTCTAGAACCAAAGTAACATCATGTGCACACAGTGCACGCAACACCTCTGTACTTTTGATTTCTTTCAACATGGGGACAGGAGACTTGTCAGTCAACAAATGAGAAAACAAAGTAACTGACATCACTTAGAAAAGAAAAAGTAAATCAGGTATTTTCTTGTGAATTAAAAAGTAATGCATTACTTTACTAGTTACTTGAAAAAAGGAATCTGATTACGTAACTCACGTTACTTGTAATGTGTTACCCCAGCACTATTTGGTTAGTGTCACAGGGGCGGAGCAAAATGACAGACACAGTGGGCGTGACGTCAGGCCTCGGAGAGGCTTTTATTAAACAATAAACAGAAAGTGTCCAAAAAGGGGGAAAAGTGTCCAAAATAAACGGGGGATCTGGTGTCCTCGACGTGAAGGGATTCCGTGAAGGAGGAGCAGTGTTGAGAAGGGAAGGGTCCAGGTAAGAGGCGGAGTCCGGCGGCCGCAGTTGCTCCCCGCCGGGGTCCGCGGCAACGTGGCGGGTAGCGGCTTCCTTTAGCGGCTTCATCCAATCCTTAGCGGCGG
>JAHKKF010485542.1:0-13298 GCA_019740295.1 Labeo calbasu | reverse complement strand
GATCAGATGACAAAGCAAAACTGCTGATTATTATTATTATTTTATTTTTCAGTTTTAATGTTTGTTTTTGTTGTTGTTTTTGAAAATTTTTGAAAATGGATTACAGTGATCAAAAAACAACTGAAATCATGAAACTTTTTATTACATTACAATTTTACAAAAATGTAACAAAAAAAGAAGACATTTTTAAGGCCTGGTGGATTGTGTGTTATTCTGTGGATTCTTCTTGGATTCTCTGTTCTCAGTTTTAATTTTTCTGAATTCATCAATACCAACCACAAAGTAATTTGTGACAAAAACATATCGGCACATTAAACACCACAAACAATCCTTTCTGTTTTTACGTCAACGATAAGTTGAAAAACAGGTTTGCCATTCACTATAAAAAGATTTGTTACAAACGAAAGTATAAAGCCAGGACTCTTTTTAAAGACAGCAGCACAATATTAATTTACTCTGCACTTCATTTGCATCTTTTGCTTTCAGTAAAACTGTAATAATGATGTTATTATTTGTTAATCACACAGGAGGGCACTGGTATCTTATTAGTGGAAAAACAAAGACATAAATCACTTTGTTAAGACAGTTTGTCCTGTACTCTATGAAGTAACAAGCTCCAAAAACACTGTGAGAAGTGACCATTCAGAGTTATTTTCCTATTTCCTATCGACTCCTTTGAGGATGTATGACATTAACAGCTCTAAATTTGAGAGATTTTGTTGACAGAGTGAGAGAAACCAAGAGCTACAGTAAGGACATGCAAGGAAGTTAAAGAAAAAAAACATAACGACACAAAAGTAAAAAGGACGGTGGAGACATTGACTGGTCTTGACATCAGGGCCTGGTTTACATCTCTTTCTATTCCAGTCACTCTTTTCCATAGCTTTGAAGTGAAGTTCCTCAGGAGTGTCTTGTTAAAAGAGACACTCCCTAAATGTTCAACATTTCAGACCAACCAGTGAGCACCTTCCCTTCTCTCTCTCGCTCACTGATCATTACAGTGGAAAACTCCCACCAAATGGAGTTTGTAACAATTAATTTATCCATCACTGAATGCTTTTAATCCAAAACTACTAAATTCCAGGATTATGAATGCAAGCTAAATTCCAGTGAATCAAACTGGGTTGACAAGCCTTGCTTGAGCGCAAAAAAAGTGAAAGAGGATCTAAGTAAATCTACATTTATTGTAAACATTTGTCAGTTAATATTTTAAGTGAATGAATCACTCTCATTGCAAAAGCCTCTCCCTTTTGAGAACATGTGACTACTTTTCTGCCTTTATAGAATGGCAATAGCATGAGATATAGTACTTCTTGACCAAACTGAATAAACTGACATCTCGATGCAAAGGAGGATTTGTTAACCAACTGAATATTCGTTAAAAGAGAGAAATGCTGTGGAAAACGTACAAATGTGAAAAAAATATATCAAAATAATGCAAAAAAAAGTCATGTTCAACAGGTCACAAAGTAGAAAAACAATAAGGGATAATTCTTCTTTCATCAGTTATAATGCTTCAACACTCTTTTGTTAAGCATCTTAGCAGATTTTTTTGTTTGTTTGTTTTAGCACGCTGTCCACGAGGTTATCGGTATCGACGTCTCCTAGCAGACTTGGCAGTAGCCAAATTTTCATAATCAGTAATGACACTTGTTTCTTCATCTGTTTGACTGTTTTTTAACTAAAGAATTCAATGACTCAATCAAAACACACTTATCGATGTAACAGTGCAACCTGGAGGAACTGACTGAATCAATGAATGAATCTTTTTGTGAACTGATTCAAAAGATTCAAATCACTGGGATGTATGAGTCAAAACACCAACCTGCAATTAAAACCTTTCAAAATGGAAAGTTTCACAATTTTGCAGTGCGATTAAGAATGATAGATTTGAATGACTTTAGGCACTTGTTCTTTGTTTATGTCAGCTTCGTCAGCAAAATGTGTTCACGCATTGGAACTGTCTTGCGCCTACATGGCAAATGGATTCCTCTAGGCGACAGCTTGTAGAGAAGTAGTAAATTTGCTCGTTTGAACAAATATGACCTATTTTGGTATATCTTGAGGAGGGAATCACTGTGCAAATTCCCTGACATTTGCATAAAAGACAAGCTAAAGTGAACATTTCAGCAACTACACTGTGAAAGAGAGCAATCATGTCTTTGTTCGAATGTTTATCACACGTTTGACATTTTGAAGGTTCAGAACTGTCTGCTGCCATTTGCGTTTTTCAAAGAACATCCACTCCCACCTCAAATAAGATGTTTGCAATACATTTGGTGATTAAGGTGGAACAATGAGATGGGGATTTCAGTAAATTTTAGCACAATTTTTTAGCACAATTCCTCAGGAATGCCTGAAACCAACAGATGAAACCGACAATCCCATATGCTGCACACAATGTTCCCTCTTCTGTCTTCTCACAACAAGCACCAAATGTTTAACTGACTCAAGATTATATACGGCACATGACTGCATTTCAAATCCACCTGCCAGAGTGGGACAAAAGCAGACCAACAGCCCCAGGGCAGAACATGTTGCCTTCTAACTATGTCACCAGCAAACATAGTAGAAAGCAATCGTTTTCTGAACACAGACTAAGCGTGAATGTGTGTGTGAAAATATAGAGTATTCGCATTAGTAAAGACTAAGTGTGTGAGTCAGAGAAGTCGTGACTGTCGTCACAGCTCTCTCAGAACGATGACTAACAATAAGTTTTAGGGCCTGTCGAGAGCCACTGCAACACACGGCCATCCATTTCAGCCAATGCCACCCCAAAATTTGGCAGAAATAGGAATATATAAAGACCTACATTTTACCATACAAAAGTAACACAAGACTTATATATTTCTGTTACATGTTAAACTTTACTTTTATTTTGACGGGTTGCCGTTTAGTTTCTATTTGTATACAGTATGATATGATGCTAGTTTTCTGAATGAATGAAACGAAAATTCACATGAAGTGACTCTAACAGCACGATTAAGTTTATATGTCGTCATACAGTGAGACGCAGAGGCCGAAAATCACCACGAGCCTCACGTGTGCTTCAGTATTTATGTAGTAAACAAAACCGCGTCTCTGCCATTCATACATACAGAGGCAAATGGAACATGCAGGATTCATATTTAAACCGTCTTTTTGTGTTTCAATCAAAAAAAATAAATAAATAAATATAAAAAAAAAAAACAAAAAAAAAAAAAAAAAAAAAAACAACGAATTCCTTTGCATTCCGCGCGATAGAGTAAATTCCGTTTTTATGAATGGACTCGCGATCCCGTCCGTGTTTTTGCGAAGGAGAAATTATAGATGCGCGTCTACGTAGAGACGGAAATGACATGCCGTTGTGTAAATAAGAATGATACCAAAAGGTTATTTAGTTTGTTTAATAAAAGATTACAGACCTGTATAGGCCTGTTCTATAGGAAAGGTAACCTTAAATGACTTGTGTTGTAATCTGGCGCTATATTGAAAACAAAATTAACTTGACCCCCTAATATAATGGCAGGGGAAACACTGAACACTGCAATAAAGCCAGGGCCCATATGTATAAAACTTCTCAGAAATGCTCTTAAGAATAGTCTTAAACTTTGACTTAAGTGTCAAAAAATTCTTAGCAAAAAGTAGGACTTTTCTAAGAGTAGAAGATTTTTATAAAGAAGCTAAAAGCAACTTTCAGTAAAGTCTAAGACAGATTCTTAAGTATTGACTGAGAGAACACTTAAGTGTTGTGAACTAAGGACTACAACGATGTCAATCCAAAATGGCCGCCCTTGACCTCTGAAACACCCAATAATGAGCCTGCTCATGCAAAGTCACAGCAGCACAACACCAATCATTTGATGTAACTACAATAAAATCTTTTTTAAGACTATTTAATATTTCAATGTGTTTTTAAAATGCTTTGCATTGTGCAACATTATCACAAATTATTACTGATGCTTTGAAATCCTTTTCTATTGGTATGTCTCCTCGTTCACAGTTGGAGCAATGATGTGAACATGAGTTCAATCAAGTCCAAGAAAGCCCACAATCTTCAAATGGCTTGTTTTTTTACAGCATGGTTTGACCGTCAGTTGGAAAGTCAATGAACTGCCATAGTGGCCAAAAGAAAAAAAAAAAAAAAAATTGTAAGCATATTGCATATTTGCTTGAAGTCAGTTGTTACATTTCTGATAATAATGCAATGAAACATGCCAAATTGTGTGCTGATAATTTTGGCCATGCTGTCGTACAAATAAATTATGAACACATGCAAAAACAAGTGAGGACCAACCAATTATTAATAACTCATTATGTTGTAGTCAATGTTGCCAATTTTTGTGATAAGTGTTTAGTGACTTCCTCACCCCTTTTGAGACTTTATTCAAAAACATAGCAAGAAAATCTGGTGGGTTTAGTGTCACAATATTTAGGACCCTGCTGCACTGTCATCATTGGTGCATTGCTGCATTTTTACAATTTTCCAGCTAAAAAACGTAATTACTACTTTTATTTATGCATTGAGAGAACTTATGTGTAGAATGGAATAAGTTATTAACTTTCTTGGTCAGTTACAAAAACATTTGCTTGATGATCAAGTCTGTATTGTTTTATCAATTCCATATCATCATATAACACCGATACGTCATATGTTCATTGGAAAGTGCATGTCTCCTCCTCTTTGCTGCCATCTTCTTACTCCTAACTATGTTAGGAGACCTCTCCAGCTCTCTTAAATAATTTAGGAGCTGAGACCTAGTCGTAACACTTAGGAACCTTTATGAATCACTCTTATTCTTAAGTCTAGGAATAAGAGTAAAATTACGTAATTCTTAGAATTTTGGCACACTTAAGACTAATATTTTACTCTGAGCGGCTTTATACATACGGCCTCAGATCTTCAAACTAATTGTGGGCTGACATTTATAATACCCCTGACAGTACCCAATTATGAAATTAATTTTTGTTCACTCAACCATATAGGCCAACAAAGAGATGATGTTTAAAACAGTAAATTACTAAAACATAATCAGACTGGTATTGATAATGATACGTTCAAAGGAAAGGAAAGAACGTGACATGTGGTCAAGTGTGGTGTCTGTTTGGAATTTGTGCTCTTCATTTTACCCGTCCAAGTGCACACACACAGCAGTGAGTAGTGAACAAACACACACACCGAGAACACACACCCAGAACAGTGGGCAACCATTTTTGCTGCAGCGCCCAGGGAGCAGTTGGGGGTTCGCTGCCTTGCTCAAGGGTCTCACCTCAGTCATAGTACTGAGGGTGGAAGAAAGCACAGGTCGTTCACTCCCCCCCACCTACAATCCCCTGCCGGTCCCAAGACTCAAACGCGCGACCTTTCGGTTACAAGTCCGACTCTCTAACCATTAGGCCATGACGGCCCCTCAGTAATTGTTTTGCACTTCTCTTGAGCTGAAAGCTTATGCTGTTAAATGAGAGCGGAAACTAGTGGTTGTGCTAATGCACTATATTTGCATCCAAAAAGCAAGTTCAAGCCCTGGAGCTTTTAAATAATCCAAACAGATACCGAAAGTGGTGGGGTGGGCAATGAACAACCAAAAATCACATCCTTTTATGTTGTTTTACACATCTTTCTTAATCATGCTAAACCAATGTCAAAAGCAATTTTTTTGATGGTTTTAATGTTTTGTGTGTGTGTGGAGAGAACTAAAGGAAATGTTCAACTTTTAACATAACGTTAACATTTAATTAAAAGTTCCTAGTTTAAAACTTCAAAATGTTTATGTAAACGAACGTCTTTACCCTGCAAAAACAGTATGTAAAAACAGTATTTTGCCTTGTCCCTCATTTGTGCAGCCCTATTACGGCATGATTACCCTGTCACCCAGTTGGTATAAGAAAAATTACGACAAGGCAAAAAAAAGAAAGAAAGAAAGAAAAAACATTTAACTTATGAGAAATATTGTTCAATACGAAGAATGGATCAGTATTCTTCGGTATGATTTAGCTAACAAGTTTAATTTATGCTTAATGGGCAACAAAGTCACACATTCTGCACAGTTATATTATTTTTAATTATTTTTATTATTATTCAACTTTAAGCTGCAGTCTGTAAGTTTTGCCTCTTTGTCACCATCTCTATGTTGAAACCTGCATTTGCAGTTATTTGCAGAATTATCTTCATTACATGGTTGTGCACCGGCACGGCTTCAGCATGGATGAATCTAATGTTTTGAGGTGTGTGTGTGGTGTCAGTCACCACACTGGTGTGGATGTACTTCGCAATCACAGATTCTAGCCTGCGTCTTAGAATATATGACCCAAATAAGAATTTTCACCGGATATTGTTATCTGAACAAGTAACAAGTCTGCCACTTTTGTTCTGACCAACGGAGGAAAAAAGCATTACAATAAATCACGCTACCCATGGTGATTAAATATAACGATCGCTTAGCTCATATCACATAAATCGTGCAAATTATTATTACTGTTATACTTTGTTCTCAAATTGTTAATGTTAACAACATCAACATTACGTGACTACAGTAGTCAACATCTGAAGTAGATCAAAACCTTTCATCAAAGTTGTCCTACAACCAAAACAATACCTGTTCTTGTCTTAGGACAACTTCGATTAACTTTTTTTGATCCACTTCAAATGTTAACTACTGGACGTGTGTGTATTTAGTGTGTATTAGCATGTAGATTTTTAATTTCTGTACAGTCTAATCTCTAATTGTCATACCATTCAAATTTCTTATAAGGAAACTGTTCTTTTAACCCAAAAAGCAAATGTATGCTCCTTAGAACTGGTTCTCTTTAAAATACAAATCATGTGTAATTCCACACAGGCTATCTGTAATCAGATGCACATTTAAAACTGGAATTTAATTTAATTTCAGTCACACATTTCATAAACACATAGCCTAATCCTTTCTGGATTACAATCCACCATCAAAATGATAAATTTAATTATTCCAGCTGCTGTGAGAAAAGACTAGATCTGGCACCTGCAGCATCCTCACATGCACTATAGCCTACTAGCTGTGACGCCTTCTTTATGTTTATAGAAGTGACGTAATGGCGCAGCAACATGGTTGAATTTCCCTGCAAGTTCCTACCAGTACCAGTCAAATTAGAAAACATTACAAGCTTCCCTTTGTGAATCAGGCTAAAGCAAGGAGATAGTTTTAAAACACTGGCTGGTTATGTACTTGCTCAAATATTGAGTTTGGATCATTTTTAACCAAAATAAGACTGCAGCTTTCACAATGAATATTGACTGTCTGCTCAGTGTCCCACACATTATTTTAGTTTAGTGTTTATGTGCCCCACACACACACACACACACACACAAGTGATTGTGGCGTATGCATTATGATGGCAAAATGTGGTTTGCAGGCTTCCTCCCACTCCTCTGTTTCCTGTGTGATCAGAAGAGACATGCGGTTTCATTATTAAGAAAGCTAATAACAGAACAATTGAAAAGAACAAGTCATGCCGGAAATCAGAGGAGCAGTTGAGCACAGGTTTAAGCATGTTTGGTCTGCAGCTGAAATGGATCTTTTTACTAAAACTGGCACATACAACACGTTATTACATTATGTTCTAAACGGTGAAGAGATGCTAGCCAAGAAACCCACTGGAAAATAAACCATTTGAAACAGGGGAAAAAATAAACAACTGGCTTGAGATCACACAGCAAAGATTTAATATGTAGCATACACATGTAAACGTTTAAGAGTCCATACAGCATGAGTCACGCAAGTATGAGTGTGATCCATGAACTAAATGGAACAAATAGATGAAAAGATGTATTACGTGCGAAATGATTGCTAATTTACATCTAGTGAATTCTTAATGTGAACTAATGAAGACATCAGCGGCCTAAAATAAGATACAGAAAGGAAGAGAAGAATGATTCAAGACTGGGTAAGAATTTGTCTCACCCTTGTCTAGTCTAACACTTCACAAGAAAGTAAAAATAGAGCAACGCTGCCTGAGGGGGGAAACAGAGGGGAGAAAAAAAAAAAAAAAAAAAAAAAAGAGGCTGGTCAAAATTCAGCAGTAGGAGTTGAGAAGCTTCTGCTGAACTTCTGGAACTCTTCCAGTCACTATGATCAGAACATCACTCATCCATCTAAGTTCCTGCCTCTCACAGCCCGCTTCATTTTCTACATCTCTATTCTCTCTACTTTGAGGAAACAAGACTCCAGAAAGCGTTTAGGCATGTAAGACAAAAACATTATTGATTCTGTTACTACAGAACATAACAGTGATTGCAAAATTGTTCAGAAGTCTTGTTTTGGAAGTATTTTTCTCATTCTGTTCTTAAATGGATTTAAAAAAAACAAAAAAAAAAAACAAGACAAAAGGTATAGGATTGTGTACTCGGCATCTGTTATGAGAAAACTTCTCACAATGCTAAAGTGGAAAATACTACAGATGTAACAACCAAATAAATCGTTATTACCTTAAACAATTAGAACTCAATAGCAATTAGCAATAGAACTCAGCACTCAACTACCACTAGCAAATCACAAAAATTATGTAATCAAAAAGTGATAGTACAAAACTACTGATTTATAGACATTTATATTTAGTGTAAAATGCAACACTTTGAGCTTGATTGCAAAACTGTCACAAATATGTTTAGGCTATATAGAGACTGATTTCACAACTTCATTAGCAATTCTTCATTGGAGTGGGAGTTTTCTGTTGAGCTTATTTATTCTTCATTGCATTTCTATAGTAACAGCATCTTCTCAAGTCACAAAGCTGGATAGTGGAACAAAAGAGAACAACACATTTTTTAAATTAAAACTGAAATCACACTCACTT
Organism: Labeo calbasu; assembly: GCA_019740295.1. Classification (NCBI taxonomy): domain Eukaryota; kingdom Metazoa; phylum Chordata; class Actinopteri; order Cypriniformes; family Cyprinidae; genus Labeo; species Labeo calbasu. The sequence continues at coordinate 4,490 of JAHKKF010485542.1, read as the reverse complement.
AAGGCTTTAACAAAATACATTTTTAAAACCTTGAAAGACTTACATTTAGAAAAAACAAACAGTTTTTTTTGCACTCTATTAATTTTATATTAACTGTAGGAGGAGGAAGACAGCAAATACACCAAAAATAAAGAAGTTACATAAGTTGGAGTAATCAAGTAACTTCTAATTATTTAAAAAAAATTAATTGCTTTGAATATAGCTTTTCTATAAATAACACTTCGCAGCAATCATATTGTCCATTATGTACAACCAAAAAAAGGGGCTCAACTGACCCTTCACAGGGAGCTTGATTGACAGGCAATCTGACCAATCATAACGCTGAACCTGTCATTTTGTCTGACAAACAAACCAGACAGGAGAGTAGATTAACTTCGGTGGACTTAAACTTGAAAAATGGTGTGTACTGACATCTTTCCACGGTTGAAATAAAATACCTTCTGATGTTCATTCATGTTTATTTCGTGCTTTAACTAGTAAATATGAAAAGATAATCGGTTCACATGCTGCTTTTACTGAGGTGCTACAGTGATCTGTGCTGAGCCACAAAATGGTATTAACTGTTTAAATTTCTTTAAAGGGGTCATCAAGTCTGTAAGTGAAGCTGCATCACGAATGATTTGCGCGAACATAGACACATTTATGTAGATCGCCAGGCACGTTTCCTTCTAAAACAAAAGTAACGTTAATCCTCTATGTCTTCAGCGGCTCAGATGTCAGGAGTAAATGATGACTGCTATGATAATTATTACATCCAACAACAGAACACATCAGTCAGTTGTCTTCCCCTGCACCAGAGTAGACACAGTGGCGGCCAGAGTCGGAGTCAGCTCAGTCAGGGCGGGTCTAAGGTAAGACAGTCATGTCAATCAACTATCGTGGGAGCGGCCTTTGTCTGTGTGACGGAATTTTGCATCGAATGACCCCTTTAAAAAAAAATAAAAATTACAACATTTGATAGCGGAGACTCTTTTTTTATACCAAAAGAAACCTGCTCTGTCATCGCACTGTCAGTTTCGTCTTTGCTCCGCAATGTATTTTTCACTGCATGTGAACATTTGTGGCATGAGAGCACCGATGGCTTGTCAGACCTAGCAAAGTAACTAAAGGGGGGGGGGGATATTTGAATATTAACACTCAAATGTAATTTCTTATAGGGATGCCCATATTCCACAAGTTGATATGATTCTTAAGGGTCTTAATGAATAGTCTATAATATACTTTGTTTAAAAATTCTCAATGGTGGTTCACCCTTTTTACCTTGAGCTCTGAGCTTTGCAATAAATCATCCCATTCTGAGAGATTCTTCCTTTAAATGCAAATGACATTTTTTGGGGGGAGATTGTTTACTTTAGTCGCATTTAGCGTGTTTAGCTGCGAAACTTGCTAACTAGCACATTATTAAGAAAGGTGATTGCAGAGATTCATAAAAAAAAAAAAAAAACCTATACTCACTTCTGCTGTAGGTGAAGCGGGATCACAAATGATTCGCGTGAACATAGGCGCATTTATGTAGATCGGGAGGCGCATCCCCTTCACAAACAAATGTAATCCACTGGATCTTTAGCGGCTCAGATATAAATGACGACCACTATGTTCATTATTACATCCAGCAACAGAACACCTCAATCGCTCAATCAGAGATATTCTTGCCTAACTTTCATCCCTGTTCCGGCATCGAAACAATGGAGGTCGGACTGTTACAGCTGATCTGAGGTAAGACGCTCATGTCAATCGACTATTATGGGAGTGGCCTCTGTGGGTGTGACGCCACACCGTCAGGCATCTGAGAATGGCTCGATTTGAAAAAGGGAATATTATTTTTACAGATTAATTAAAAACCACTGCATGGATTTTTATCATTATAGGATAGATGTGTACATACACTGCCAACACACATTAATGTTCAAACAACATGTAAAAGTGAAGTTTGTATCTGATGACCCCTTTAAAAAAAAATCTACATTAAAACGTAAAACATGATGAATACTCAGTGTTTCAAGGAAAGTCTTGGGGGATCCAATATTATTACGATCATTTTGACAGATCAAGTCTCTACATTATCAGACTTTACCAAAAGAGGATGAGATATATTTGCAGCTGAAAATTATGTCCTTTCCCATTTCAACGAAAGCAGCTAAGGTTATCTAGCTTAATTAAGCCATTTAAAGTGTTAGCAGCCTGCCAACACTTTACACCCAAGAGGGAATGGGAAAAGAGTGAGAGAGAGGCAGTCAAGTAGACAAGCTGTAATTTTGCTTGACAAGCTGTTTTATGGTCAGACAGGAACTCTTTTTCAACCCCTTTGCTCATATGTCTATATTTTGCCCTCCTCATATCCAAAAGAAACTCTTATTTCTCCAAGCAAAAGTCATTTTCTGAGCCACCTCTGGCTGAATAGTCACACAAACACATTTCTAGACTGGCAACATCCAACTAGGGCAATAAAGGGTAAATACATGTTAACCGAACTGGTGACAACTCTAAAATGCATCAGAACAGTGATGAAAATGTATCTTAGATTTTAAAAAAAATGTTTGCAAGTCAAGATAATTCAAATTAGAAACAAAAGACTAAACTTCTAAATTTCCACCGATGCAGTCAACATGCAAAAATGTGCACAAGTGTAATAAACCTACAATGCCTGCCCTAATGCAGAGTAATTCATGTATATTTATCCTCATTAAGCCCAAAAGACTGATGTAAAGCATTAAGCTAAAAAATGAGATGTCATGTAAACTGTACAGAAAATGAAGATTGATGAACCTTCCAAAATGAGGGTATTTTCACATCTAGTTTGGTTTAATTAATTAACAGCGCACTAAAATCTAGACCAATGAGGGAACAATTTGTTCATGTGACTTCTATCACATTTGTCATTGTTATAAATAATGATTGGTATAATTCATTTTATTATATTGAATTTAATTTGGTCCATTAAAAAAAACAGAACATACATACATAAAGCTACACAAAATTCCCCGAACTTACATGTACAGAACGAAATGTAATGACGAAGTAACTGATAATACAATGAAAAATGGCTCTGACCAGGCTGAGACTGTAATTGTTCTGACCTCAAACATTTCTCTGCAGTAGTCTCTTCTTCCTACAACATCGTATTATGAAATATGAGGAATGGTAAATGTAATCACCATGAGATTAAATAAAACCACAGGAGAATGTCTTGTCTATTAAACTAGACAAATCATCCATGTTGCTATTACAAGGAAAACTGACAGCTATGACAACAGTAGCCATATTTCACTCACAAACACAGTTCTATTAATGTCTACATTAATCAATCAATTTATTCAGCTTACAGTACATGCTGACAGGCTGGACAGACTTATTCCTGTAAACTGACGCACCACACACCATTTGAACTTATGGGAAACAAACCCTAATGACAAAACAGACAACTGTAGATAAGTGTACAGTATGTACAGTGTATAAACTGGCATTTAGTTAACGAAGACACCATAATGTGACAGGCTTGCTTGCAGAAATGGGACTTCAAGATTCAAGAGTTGGTTCAAGAGTCAATGACAAATAAGAGCGTCAACAAAGAGAAAGGACAAGTCAACACATCTATATATCTACATCTACATATTTCCAAAGCTTGTGTACATTTATACATCGTCTCAAACAAGCTTTGGAAATCTTAAACATGGCAAATATGCACTTGCCCCTGAACAGAAAAGATCATTTTGCAACTAGGTCTGTGAATTTACAGTTATATACAATGGCTAAATCAAGCATTCTGGCCATGATTCTGCCAACTACATTTACACCTGAGATTTAAAATCTCACATAAATCCTATAATTTGTAGAAAATATTACCATTTCCTCACATCAAAGACAAACACATGTGGTGGTTTGGTTAACCAACATTAAGTTATTTTTTGAAGCAGCAGCTTGAGGTAGCACAACAACTATGAATGTTTACTTTCAGAAAAATCCTGTTAAAATGTAAGCATCACATTATGACACATTAGGCTTTTGTGAAATGTTTATTTGTACATCTCTTAATCATTGTACTGCATTGCATAATATGATATATGAATGATATAAACCAAACATTTAAATATCATCTTACTAAGATGTAGGGTTGCAAAATTCCGGGAATTTTCAAGACTGGAAATTTTCCATGGGAATTAACGGGAATACATGGGAATTAACGGGAATATATACGGAAATTAACAGGAATTATTGGGAATAAACTGGGAATTTGCAAAATTGCAGGAACTGGGAATGTAAATGTAGCTGAGAAGAAAAACTTGCAGCATAATCTTGGTTAAAACAACCAGGTTTAATGCAATTTTAATTTAATTTCTAACCTACACACTGCTCAGTCACATGCACACAGCACACTGTTTACTGCAGGGTTGTAGGTCACACACCCTACATCCACTGTACATTCCTCTATAACATGCACAGATCAAACTATCAAAATATCCATTATGGTTAGTGTTCATGTAAATTACATA
>JAHKKF010485533.1:0-13975 GCA_019740295.1 Labeo calbasu | reverse complement strand
AACCTAGACGTTCCGCCTCAGTCAGTCACGTTCAACGTTATGTCGACTGACGTCATGGGGTCTCACTAGGGAACGAGGGTTACGAGAGTAACCTAGGCATTTGTTTACCATTAGCCATCAGAACTGGATGGGCAGGCAAACTTGTGAAACAATGGAATTCAATGGGAAGTGTTATGAACATTCTTTAAAATATTTGTATGTGTGTGTGTGTGTGTGTGTGTGTTTGACAGAAGAAAGAAAATGCATTTGAAATGACATGAGGGTGAGTAATCATGACAGAATTTATTGACAGTATTTTTGGGTGAACTCTTTAACTGAGAACTGTAAAGGAGCCCCTGAAGGGGTGGTGATGGAAAAAATGAGAAGTGAAGACTAAACTGTAAAAGTAAAAGTATAAAAGTATACTAAACTATAAAAGAGGAACATCTAAAATATAAATATTTACTCTCCTGAGTAAAAAAGTTATATATTTAAAATACACTTATTTTATACTAAGTTCAAATCTATTAACATATTTACTGACATAAAGTGATATATAAACTTTATTTGGAGTACTACTTGTTCACAATGTGCATGTCTTAATATTAAACCTAAAATGTATTTTAATGTCACTATTGATTAGAACTGTATGATCTTTGAATAATATTGGTCTTTAAATGCAAGATACTTGTGTACCTAAAGTATACTTGCAATAGTTCCACTTTAGCACAATCATAGTACTCTTTAATCTTTAGTTGGACCTCAGCACTACTTCCGCACAATTAAAGAGCATTAAGTACAAAATTAGTTGTTCCAATTTAGCGGACTGTAACTGTACCAGTTACCAGAGCGGGGTGAGTTGATCCAGATTTTACTTACGGTGTGTTTAAAGTGAGCACAGTAGTGGGTCCAACTTAAACATGTACATACATTTCAGAATGCATCCTTGGGAATCCTTTCAACATATGGCTTTCCAAATAAAAAAAGTGGTCTCTTGGCTCAACTTGCCCCCAGTGAGGGGTAAATTGAGCCACATGAAGTAAAACTGAACCTGAAACTGAACAGTTTTCTTAAACAAGGCCTATTTAAAATTGTTAAAACAAAATCAAGTTCAAAAGAAATAATAAATCAAACATATTTGGCATAAAATTATTGAAATACAATGTAGAATTACAGTAAAATAATCTTTCTAATCATATGAAGGGCGAGCCACCGGCTCAATTTACCCCAGGGCGTTTGGCTCAAATCACTCCTACCAGCAGTTTAGAGCTAATATCATACTAACAGTATAGCCTCATATTATATAACTTCTTAAAGCACAAACACGTGTCCCAGAAACAAGAAGCATGAGTCCTTGAACATAAAAAAAATCACTTTGAACAGTAAAACAGGGCCTCTATCACAGAATGAGTAAAATGGATAGCTCTTCATATATTCTCACATCACCAATTTTGTTTGAGGTTTCCTAGAAACAAGGGATGGCTCAACTTCCCCACAGGTTTAAATCACCCCGCTGTCCCCTACTAAAAGTACAATTGCAGGCTATTTTTATTAAGTACATAAATATGTAAATATATTTGCAGTCGGGCTGTCAGTTGATTAACATTTTTAATCAAATTAATTACATGATGTTTCAATTAATTAATCTATTTAATGACAAAATAAATTTGACTGTGAAAATACCCACAAAAGAATATATAAAGCTATTTTTGTGTAAGTAAATATCAAGTAGACAGTACAAATTGTAGCTTTAGAAAGATATATTTTATTGGATTCAACATTGAATTTATTACACATAAACATTTAGGCTGTAAGGAACATAAAAGAAGATAATATGAGAAACATTTCAGTATTTTTTGTTCATATGATGAAATTCAAACAGCTTTGTTACCAACAGTCTTCAAATGACCTTTTTTCACGTTTCACAAAACATTTTTTTTCTTCTTCTTCTTCTTCTTTTTAATGAAATGATACTCTAAATAAGAAACTAAATCTGCCAGCAGGTGGTAGTAAATGTGTTTATGAGTCATTCATTTATTCATTCGATTTGTTCAAATGGCTGATTCATTTAGGAATGAAGTAAATGACTCTCTTTATGAATGGGCTTTTGAATCATTGGCTCACACGATTCGTTCAAAACGCGAATTTTAAACTAAACACTGTTATGTTGCTCGGAGATGCGCAACAATTCAGATGTGGATTCAAAGGTAATATATTCTCTGCAAAACTGAGCAAAAACACATAATAGAAAAAAATCAGCACTTGTGTCACATTGCTCTTGCTGCCTTTGTGATATCGTGCAATATGTGAAATGTATAAATAAGAGACAAACGCATCCAGAGACATTTTTGCACCAACACCTTGAATTTTAGGGCATAACTGCATTTGTGGAGTTGTTGCCTTGCATCATATTTGTCAACGGTCAACTATCTGAAATATAAGATGATGTACAGGTCTGGGGGCGGGGCTGCAGTGTGTTAACTGCATTAACATATTTTAACCACGTTATATTTCATAACTAATTAATTAACACATTAAACTGACAGCCCTAATTTGTAGTATAATTAGCATAAAATAAATGTATTTCAAATGCATTTTAGGATATTTATTTTACACTAGAGCTGGACACTCTTTTATTAAATTACAGCACTGAAGGCCAAACATTATTTACCATAGTCCACCTCAGAACATGGCACACGACGGCCCTTAACCGTAGCATCTCACTCTGACATACAACTGACATACTCACCTTCAGTGGCTTATTGCGTATTTTCTTTGGTGAGGAGGCAGCACTGGTTTTATCATTGATCAATTATTAATCACCCCAAGGTAAACATTGATAGATTCTAGAGATGCTTGACTTGTCAGTGTATGTATGTTTACTACTATTCTGCCTGGGAATCAAAGAAAAGAAAACATATGAAACAAACCAACACACACACACACATACACAAAACGTATGAATATAATAATTAAATAAATGTATAAATAATCATGTACAGGGTGTATGATGCCCTGGTCAGGAATTTATTTTTATAGGTTTGTAACATAAAATATATAATACACAAAAATACAATATTTGTGTATATGCATTCAGAAACTCAGTATGCATAAACAAACAATATCAACAGCCACAAATATATAGCTTTTGGAGTACTTGGTGTTACGTTTACCTTTAAGTAAAGTTTTAATGGTGTAACACAATAAGGTTATTTACTTATTTATGCCACACCTAGTCTGAGTAATTCACGCATGGTTGGTACAACTGGTCCTGTTGCCTTAATATAAAGGCGGCTAGAGAAATCAAGCCGCCAGAGTGATGTTTTGGATTTTTTGCAGGGAGGGGGTCATCTTCTCTCTGTGTTATCAACAGCATGACACAAACACCTCTACCTTGCCTCTAAATAAATATCTAGACAGACAGCTGTGTCAGGAGATGAGTAACTACACATTCTCTCTATGAAACACTATCACTCACTGACACAATTGCGTTTTCCACCCGGCTTCAGCCTTTTCATGCAGTGACCTCTCACGTCTGCAGCAATCTTGTACATGCACCTGCAAATGCAACTGCACATTTGCTATTATGGTCTTTATGAAGTGCTTTGATTACTATGAATGCTCATTGTTTGTTGCATACTGTATCCCTTGCAAAGCATGCCTTGTAATGAATGTATCCATCAGTAACCGCACTTGTAACTCATTTGTGATTTAAAAAAATAAAATAAGGCTCTTAGCATTTAATTACACATTTTTTTTGCATTAAACTTCTACACCATTAATGACAAAGTCATTTATATTATAAAAAAAAATTACGTGGCCCATTATGACCTTCTCTGCTTCTTTCAGAGAATTAAGAGTCTTTGATTAACATACTTAAAGATGGAATTTTAATCACAACTCATTAATAGAAAGGTAAAGGTCGTTATATTGTAAAGCATCTGCATATCAAATGTGTCATAAACAAACCTTTTATCTACGGTGGTAAAAAATGAGAGCATTAAAAAAAAAAAAAAAACAGATGCCTTGAAGAAAATATGAAAATGTGACAAGCAAACAACACTGACTTTTGTGAATACAGCACAATTTGTATTAAGCCTAAAGGAAAGGAAGCATGTGTGCACTAATTTAATAAGTATTTAGTATTTTTGTCTTTTCTTGTAAGAAATACACTACCAGTCAAAAGTTTTTAGAATAGTACATTTTTAATGTTTCTCTGAAGTCTCTTCTGCTCACCAAGTCTGCATTTATTTGATATAAAGTACAGCAAAAAACTAAAACTTTGAATTATTTTTATTATTTAAAAAACTGTTTTCTATTCGAATATTTAAAATGTAATTTATGTCATTTCAAAGCTGAATTTTTAGCATCATTACTCCAGTCCATTCACATGGGTCTTTGGATCCTTCAGAAATCATTCTAATATTCTGATTTGCTGCTCAAAGAAAACACTTAAATAAATAAATAAAAATAAAAATGTAATTTAATTAAATATTTCAAATAAATGGTGAAAAATCTTTGGATCTTTCTATTCATGCTGAAAAAAAATGTACTCAGCTGTTTTAAATATTGATTAAAAAAAAACAAATAATAACAATGTTTCTTGAACAGCAAATCAACATATCAGAATGATTTCTGAAGGATGATGTGACACTGAAGACTGGAGTAATGATGCTGAAAATTCTGCTTTGATCACAGGAATAAATTACATTTTTAAAATATATTCAAATGGAAAGCAGCTATATTAAATAGTAAAAATATTTCATAATGTTACTGTTTTGCTGTACTTTGGATCAAATAAATGTAGGCTTGGTGAGCAGAAGAGACTTCTTTAAAAAACGTTCAAAATCTTACTGTTCAAAAACTTTTGACTGGTAGTGTATATTTTAAAAACAAAACAATCATGTAGGATATGTTATCAGAAAAAAAAATATCCTACACTAAATTTAAAAATAAATTTCATTAAATTTAAATAAATTCAAGTTTTATTCATGTTTAAAGAAAAAGTTAACTTAAAACTGCTAATCACCCTCATGCCATCCAATATGTATATGTGTTTGTTTCTGCATCAGAACATATTTGGAGAAATTTAGCATTTCATCACTTGCTCACCAGTGGATCCTCTGCAGTGAATGGGTGCCGTCACATCACAATAATCCACAAGTTCTCCACACTACTCTAGTCCATCAATTAACATCTTATGAAGTGAAAAGCTGCATGTTTGTAAGAAACAAACCCATCATTAAGGTGTTTTAACTTTAAACCATTGCTTCTGTCCAAAATATGAGTCTGTAATACATAATAAGCTTCTGCTACACAGTCTATACAGACATATAGAAAGTCTAGACATGTTATTTAGGAATGTTTTTGCTTGTAAACAGTGCTTAATCTGTGCATATTTCTCTCCTGATTCAGACGAGACAATATTTACACTGGAGAAAGTAATGTTTTGGATCAAGGACTCATATTTTAGCTGGAAGCAGCAATTTGAAGTGAAAAAAGTCCTAATTTTCAAGACATTAATTGATGGACTGTAGTGGTGTGGATTATTGTGATGTTTTTAGCAGCTGTTTGAACTCTTATTCTGACGGCACTCATTCACTGCAAAGGATACACTGGTGCGCAAGTGATGTAATGCAAAATTTCTCTGAATCTGCTCCGATGATGATACAAACTCATCTACATGTACAACTCTTGTCCTGAGGGTGAGTACATTTTCCATAGATGTTCATTTTTAGTAGAATTGTTCTTTTAAAACAAGAAAAAAAGTTGCTATTGGAGTAAGAACCAAACTAACTTAACTTTTTTTTTCTCTTCTCCTTACCAATCCTGCATTTATTTGATCCAAAGTGCAGCAAAAACTGTAACATTTTGAATGATTTCTTTTTTTACTATTTAAAACAACTGTTTTCTAATTGAATATATTTTAAAATGCAATTTATTCCTGTGATTTCAAAGCTGAATTTTCAGCATCATTACTCCAGTCACATGATCCGTCAGAAATAATTCTAATATTCTGATTTGCTGCTCAAAAACTTCAAGCTTATAATGTTACAAAAGCTTTTTATTTCAGATAAATGCTGATCTTTGGATCTTTCTATTCATTTAAAGAAGCCTGATAAAAAGCATAGTTTTAAATATTGATGATGATAATAATAAAAAAAGTTTCTTGAACAGCAAATCAGCATATTAGAATGATTTCTGAAGGATCGTATAACACTAAAGCCTGGAGTAATGATGCTGAAAACTTAGCTTTGATAACATGAATAAATTACACTTTAAATATATATTTAAATAGAAAGCAGTTATTTTAAATAGTAAAATTATTTCACAGTATTACTGTTTTTGATGTGTTTAGGATCAAATAAATGCAGGCTTGGTGAGCAGAAGAGAATTCTTTAAAAAAAAAAATAAAAAAAAAATAAAATTCTTACAGTTCAAAAACATTTGACTCATATTGTACAGAAAGTCTAGACATGTTGTTTAGAACAGTTTTGGACTTTTTTTTGTAAACAGTGCTTGATCTGTGCACATTCCTCTCCTGATTCAGACGATTCAGACAACATTTTCACTTAAGAAAACAATATTATGGATAGAGGACTCACATTTTTGCTGGAAGCAGCAGTTTGAAGTGAAAAAAGTCCTAATTTACAAAACATTAATTGATGGACTGAAGTGGTGTGGATTATTTGTAGATTATTGTAATGTTTTATCAGCTGTTTGGATTCTTAGGGCACCCATTCACTGCAGAGGATCCACTGGTGAGACGGTGATGTAATGCTAAATTTCTCCAAATATATGTTCAGATGAAGAAACAAACTAATCTGTTAACTACTCTATTATACATATGGCCTAAGAGTGACAGGCAAATCTTCATATTTGTGTAAATTATACTTTAAAAACAAGGGGGGGAAACACACAAGTTGCCAATAGAGTAAGAAATATCAATTTAATTCAAGATAATTCCTAATTCGAGAACATTTTACAGTGCACCAACCGAACAAACTGAACATCACACTGACTCAGTTCAATGCCAAAAGCTATGAAAGTGCTGTAAAACTGGACATCACTGAAATGAGATCTATCAAACCAATACAGCGCCTGTTAACCTAAAATGCCCTCTATGAAACAAACATAAATGCCATGGGAGCGAGATACTGCTGTTCACTACTGATGATATACTTCCCTGCGTAGAGTTAAAGCATCATGTTGTGATAGATCTAAGTCTGTTCAGACACAAAGCTCTTCAGAAGATGTGGAATATACTGCACGAGTCTAATTAATGATATTTTATGGTACTTTCAAGGTGTTTTTCAGTCTTTTCTGAAACTCGAAAGCCCCATTTTCAATTTATTGCAAGCAAATATGGAAAGGAGCAACCAGCGCATTATTAAAAATATCTCTTTTTTTGCTTCACGGACTAACATGAGGGTGAGTATAATGATGTTTTATGGTGAACTGTTTCTTTTAACTGTTCAGCAAAAAGAAACACTGATTCTTTTTCACAACATTAGTCAAGAAGCAAAGAGAATCAAAAGCAATTTGCTTTTTTTGGCTTTATATTTTAAGCTTGCTCATTCAAATGACAGCGAGCACTGTGAGAATGATAAATAAGTGTTATTGATATAGCTTGGGATACAAAGTGAAGCAGATGAATCACGCTGTTCGGCTCTATCGTTTCCTTTGCGATATCTCAGGGAGAAAAAGATTGGAATCTGGGATTCACGCAAAGCTCTCTGCTGTCACGGTGCCTTGACTTTAAAAGACACTACCAGCTTTGAAGCTAACAAGTTTACACTGAAAACAGTATGCTGCAATAAAATTTCAGCGATAACAAAAGAAGGAATTTCACCCCTTTTATCTGCTACTGAAGTGAAGAACTCTAGGTCAGTTTCTGTATTTTATTTTTCTGTAAGTAACTAATGTCAAAATGGAAACAAACCTGGCAAGGGCAACTTTCAACATAGTAATAGTCTTTGAAAAGTTGAACCTTGAAGGAGCTGAAGCACAATTACACATCCAGCTGTAAAGGTGAGTAATATTAGATTGATTGTAATAGCAGGATGTGTCAGATAGGAAAGAGTCTGACAATTAGATTTCTGATGTGTGGATTTTCAAAGCAACATAAAATTACCATGTGTCTCAAAGGTTAAATTGCCGGTGCAATTGCAGGTCCATTGGTCACCAAAACCGGAAATTATTTGAGGTGTCAAGGGGAACGGTCTCATGCATAATGGCAGCTCATGCTAAACGTGAACAAACTGTATTGGCAAAGAGCGAAAACAATCGTACGCAATGGGCAGATGGCCACATAGATGTGCTAATTGGTTGCAAAAAATGTACAGCTTTGAGAAATTACCATAGAATTGAAACAGGATGATTATCCGCTGAACAAAACAGCTTTACAAAGCTGTAATTTATTGCAGACCTGACATTTGAAAACCTCTATATCTCAAAACCATCAAATAAACACAAATAGCCTGCTGCAAGTTGCACAAAATCTAGACATTTAGACAAAGTATTTCAGTCGGTGTAGTTTTCAAACTATCTTAATAGCTTTACATCAAGAAAAAAATGCTTTTAGTGAAAAACTTCATTGGCAACTGTTGCACATGGGTGCCATTAGTTTGTATTGCTTTGAATGCTTATATTACTGCCAAGGAATATGAACCCATTTTGCAGGCTAGCAGCACCCTATTGTGAAACAGATACTCCACTGATGTTTCCATATACCAGAATTATAATGACAATAAATCTATTATGGCAACTTTTGGAGTCGTTTTGCAAAGTAGTTTTCTCATTTTGAATAGAACACCTCCTGTGTGCATTTTAAGGTTTCCATATACAAATACAAACTATAGTTTGTTACGCAGGTAAAAACAATATACTGGTTCTTTTGTGCTAGTTGAGACCAGTTGCATTTCCTTCGAGGTAGCCGGTGCCTTCTCAAAATTTTGGATGAGAAAATTTGCAGTATAAAAATAAAACAGCACCAATATTACAAAATATAACATTAAAAAGTGTATAAATCACTTGTTTTTCAAAAGAAACACTGTCCAACAGCAACATCAGCAGGTATAGTTACAGTAAGAGTCTGCGACTCTCTCGTCTCCTCTGATCCCGCTTGGTGAAATTTGACTGTGTCTGTGACCAATATTTTCTGAGCTTTGATGACAGATATTCAGGAAAATAATAATAATAAAAAAATAGTTAGAAGTTTACTATTAAAAAGAATAGCTTAAGTTCACAGATATATTGTTTAAATTGTTACTGGCATGAACTGAGACATGAATTTGCTGTGATGACAGAATTTAATTAATTTTTTGCCATGATTTACTCACTTGTAAGACTTTCTATCTTTAGAGGAAACACAAAAGAAGATTTGTGAAAGGTACTGGAGCCTAAGTTCAATACTGCCACAGCGTTTTTTGTCCACACAATGAAATTCAATATTTTTGGACCCCAGTGTTCTTCAAAGTATCTTCTATTGTATTCTACAGAAGAAAGAAAGCCATACAGGTTTGGAACGACATGGGGTGAGTAACTTATGACAGAATTTTCATTTTCTTTGGGTGAGCTATCCCTTTAAGAATCATTTGTTGCAGAAAATTGAAGTCTTCTATTCACCTTTTTCCTGAGTAACCGATGAGCACCGCCATGGTGGATTCTAACTTCCATTTGGGTGCTCTCATGCTCCATAGAAATCTATGTTAAAACAGGGAAAATAGATCGCCTGAATTAATTAAACTGAAGCTTTTCGATATTACTAAACATAAAAATGTGCGCAGGGTTAAGCTGTGCTGCAGTTGGCCGCCACAGTAACAGCAAGCTTAAGATATTCCTGTATTCCTTGTTTTGCGTACCAGCAAATCTCTCAGTGTCCAGCGCTGTATGCCTCACATAAACGATGACAAGAGAAAACGAGCACGGCTTGCACCGCTCAAGTTAAAATACTGCGTGTGAAATAATAAAATAATGTGTGCTATTATCATTTTGTAAACAAAATCCCGCTAACATCGTGCGAGTTGGGAGCTTAAGGATGTGTGCGCTCATCTGTTTTCAGTGCAGCCAACCGCGGGTGGCTTCCTGTTGTCTATCCACTCATTAAACTTTGACAGGCGAGTTACTGCAAAAAGACGGTTATCGCGACATTATAAAGTGATGCAACTATGGCGCCATGTGCTTTTTAAAAACCATTTAATAGGTTTAACGTTATATCGAAGGTAAGGAAAATACTTTACTTTGCTCTACTTTAATTTGACTAGAAACACAGAAACCGGAAATAAGCATCGTTTCAGTCAGTCGAGACTTCCGCGTTCAGGAAAAAGGTGGATACTTAAACCACTGTTGTTATGACGGACATGGTGAAGTTGTTGAGAAGTGGTAGCATATTCTTGAAGGAAATTGCTCTCTCAAACAGTAGCCCCTCAATGTTTTTCCAATAATTCATCTGAGGAAAAGAGATCTCTTCTCTCGGTGCTTGAGACTCCTCTTCAGACAGCCGACAACATCTATGACCAATGGTGCAAGGGACTGTAGCCTCCCTATGGCCGTCCGCATGCTGCGTTGGTGATTATTTTTTTCCCTGAGTCATTAGACCCCTACCAGTGAAGTCCATGCCCTGCTGGGACCAATGTGTCTTGATAAATTTGCCCTATTATGCTGATAAATTAGTCCATCTCCAGAGCGTTTGGGGGCTCTCTGCAGCTGTGACTGGGGGCAATGCTTCTGTCATTACACTCTTTTAAATGTCATTCTATTATCTTCCCTGAGCACATAAAAAAAAAAAACAGACAAGAGGCGGAATTAAGATGAGAGTATGAAAGTGGATTCACTATTAGTTGTGGTGCGTTCACATTAAATCCAAATAGAAGTTTGAACACAGCAGCCCCAAAAGGTCAAACTTGAGCTAAATATTATTGTTATATGATTGAACCTGTATTCCTTAAGAGGTGAATGATTTATTTAAAACGATATAGCTGCTCTTTTTAAAGCATGACTTTAATTCTATTTACTTTCTGCATTGTTCTCTTAGGATCTCCTCCCTTGTGGTGGACCCCTGTTCATTTTCTGTCTATATTTCCGTGTCCTTTCTCTTCCACTAATTTCTCTCCCTCAATTCTTTCTGTTTCAAAAACAAAGTATCACATTTTATAATTATTTTCATGACACTATAACAGTACAAGTTTTCAGCAAAAACATCAGAAATTAGTTTAATTAATGTAATTACTGCATTTAAAAACACTGAAAATGACCAAAAAGAAGAATAAAAAGGAGTTATCTTATTTAATTGTTTAAAATGAAACCTTGTCCTGTCCTGTCCTGTCCTGTGTGACATCTTTGTCCTATGGTGTGACAGTACAGGCGTCACACCGCAGGACATTTTCTGTCACACCAAAGGACGTTTCAGCCTTTTGTGTCAATTAATTACCTTGCTATTCCAAGCTAACCTGTCAATAGCGGTTTGCAACACACATTTGCATAATTTTCCATGATTATGTAGTTTAACATACAGTTTTTAATGAAAAAAAATATAACTTAGGGGTGTCACACCAAAGGACAACAAAACACGTTTTGTAGTGGTTCCAAAAAAGTTAAATATTTAAACAATTCTGAGACAAAAATTGATTGACACATGTCATGGGCTTGACAAGGAGCTTCAGTAACATGACCATGAATGGGATCCTTCAACTAATTTTTTTTTTTTTTCTGGAATTGGCCTATTTAAAATCAGGATATGGTGTCACACCATAGGACACAATGTATCAAGTTCCTACACTTTCAGAAATATATTGATGAAAAAAGTGATTGCTATTTACTAAAATAAATACATTTTTATGCTTTTCTTTTTCATTTATAAAAGTTGTAATTTATTGAACCGTGCTTGAGACAGTCACACCATAGGACAATTTTGACATTTGGCTCAAAAATTCAAAACAACAGTTCCAAGTAGGACAAAGAAATGTTTAATGGTTTACAGCATTTTTAATAACAACAATATTAATTATACTCATTTTTATCTTGTGGGACAGTGAAAATGCCACATCACGTCAACAACCCATATATACTTCTAGAGGTACAGTGTACCTCTGTTTTTCTGATATTTTCTAGACAATTTTCACCTTTAGATGAATGTTAACCTCCAGATAAAACACAAAAAGGTTTTTATACAGTAGAATGGCATGATTTTCCACATAATGTATGTGAAATGCAGTGTTTTAGCTGTGGAGTAATAGTCTGCCTGTTTACCTCGACAAAAGCAGCGAATCATTGATATTCTGATGTCCTCTTTTATATATATATCAAAAGTGAGACTGGCTCCACCTGTATTGTTATTGCATCTGTTTGAAATCATAATCCATTATCTAGAATGTTAAGAGCTCATGCTGGTAGGGATAAAGAAAGGCTGCATTATTTACCACAGCAAATTCTCCAGGGATACTACGAACAGCCTGTTTACTTTAGGTAAACATTGTTGTGCGTTGTGAAGAGAGAGAAAAAATAACCCCTAACAACAGCAGAAAACTTTCCCAGAATGCTTTCACATGTGCGCAACTCCTACTCCTCTCCACTATTAAAGTTCACAAAAAGGTCATTTTGGCTTTCAGACACCCTCTTATGCTGCTGCTCCGGGCTGTAAATGAAGCTCCACCATCCTGCTTTGTCTCGCAACCATTATTAAGTTTAACAACCATGTATGTTTTTTAACAGAAAATCGGTAGCGGGGCATCAGAAAATGCTGGCCTCTGGATTCCTCCTTGACAGTGTCTGTTTTCCCAGTCATTCGCTATCAGATGGCCTCTATTACACAAAACCTTTAGAAGAACCTGGCAACGATTCAGCTTTAAAGGGCACGAGCGAAAACACACGCAGAATAATTATGAAGCCGCTGACCTCTTGCTCATGCAGCAAACGCCATTGGCAAACATCTGTAGCGGAGAAAATGGGTGAGTGAGTTTAGTATTTCTGCAGTGTTTCAGGTATTGGATTCTGCAGCTTTACTTAAGGGGAACCTGATTTGAGGCTGTATCCATTTATCAATACCTCTTTAAGGATTTAAGTTGCATTAAAATGCAAGAGTTTAAAGCCTCAGTTCCATTCTTGGTCATGCAAACAAAAACAGCTCTTGGAAGTAGCTAACAAAAAGTAGGAGCATTGCAGTAGCCAAATACTGTAGCTTTTTAAGTTATTTTGTCCATCAAGTAGCAATGTGTTTTTTGTCACACTTTGATGCTTTACCGCCATGCAACCTGGGATAGTAATAAAAGGTGCTCACCTAGAATAGGTCATCTGGAAAAGGCCCAAATGATGCACTTGATATGATGTGGTCACACGGTCTTCGCTCATGGTTCCCGGTTTGTCTTTAATGAATCACAAGGGTGCTCGCAAACACCATTTGAGTTCACTATACACAACAGTCCATTTGCATGTGCACATTTTTAGTTTGAATTTGTTTGTTTAGATTGGTCATTTAAATGGATAGTTCACCCTAAAATGAACATTTGTTGTTGTTACTCACCTTTATGCCATCCAAGATATACACTGCCCTCCAAAAGTTTGGAAACACGCCTGGCTAAGTGTGGTTTTGGACGATATCAGCATGAATCCTTATCTTTTTGTGGTGCAAATACATTAAAGCTGTGACGCCTGGTTACTAGTTTAAACTTGGCCCAGGTTTTAAAAGATTTTTGGGTCAGCACACCTTTATAGCTTCAACAATTGTTTTTTTTTTTCAAACATTATCAGCATTATGTTTTCTATTTGTTGTATAAATTTGCATGTGTACTCCTTTCATAAAGTTGTGAAATTGATTCATTTCAGTGAATCTGGTTATTTAGGTGGTTCATTTCTATAAAAGATTCATAGATTTATATAAAGCCTCCTACCTTATTTTTATTTTATTTATTTATATTTTTGGATCAGTGATCAGCATTATGTTTTCTATTTGTTGTATAGATTTGCATGTGTACTTCCATAGAGTTGCGAAATATGATTC
>JAHKKF010485517.1:0-12835 GCA_019740295.1 Labeo calbasu | reverse complement strand
CTATGTACACAAAAGGCTTATTTCTCTCAAATATTGTTCACAAATCTGTCTAAATCTGTGTTAGTGAGCACTTCTCCTTTGCCGAGATAATCCATCCACCTCACAGGTGTGGCATATCAAGATGCTGATTAGACAGCATGATTATTGCACAGGTGTGCCTTAGGCTGGCTACAATAAAAGGCCACTCTAAAATGTGCAGTTTTATCACACAGAACAATGCCACAGATGTCGCAAACCGTCAGAAGACTGTCAGAAACCGTCTCAGGGAAGCTCATCTGCAGGTCTCGACCTAACTGCAGTTCGACGTCGTAACTGACTTGAGCGGGCGAATGCTCACATTCAGTGGCATCTGGCACTTTGGAGAGGTGTTCTCTTCACGGATAAATCCCGGTTTTCACTGTACAGGGCAGATGGCAGACAGCATGTATGGCATCGTGTGGGTGAGCGGTTTGCTGATGTCAATGTTGTGGATCAAGTGGCCCATGGTGGCGGTGGGGTTATGGTATGGGCAGGTGTATGTTATGGACAACAAACACAGGTGCGTTTTACTGATTGCATTTTGAATGCACAGAGATACCGTGACGACATCCTGAGGCCCATTGTTGTGCCATTCATCCACGACCATCACCTCATGTTACAGCATGATAATGCACGGTTCCATGTTGCAAGGATCTGTACACAATTCCTGGAAGCTGAAAACATCCCATTGAGCATGTTTGGGATGCTCTGGATCAGCGTATACGACAGTGTGTTCTAGTTCCTGCCAATATCCAGCAACTTCACACAGCCATTGAAGAGGAGTGGACCATCATTCCACAGGCCACAATCAACAACCTGATTAACTCTATGCGAAGGAGATGTGTTGCACTGCGTGAGGGAAATGGTGGTCACACCAGATACTGACTGGTTTTTGGACCCACCCAGCCCCCCCCAATATAGTAAAACTGCACATTTTAGAGTGGCCTTTTATTGTATAACAGCCTAAGGCACACCTGTGCAATAATCATGCCGTCTAATCAGCATCTTGATATGCCACACCTGTGAGGAGGATGGATTATCTCGGCAAAGTAGAAGTGCTCACTAACACAGATTTCGACAGATTTGTGAACAATATTTGAGAGAAATAGGCCTTTTGTGTACATACAAAAAGTCTTAGATCTTTGAGTTCAGCTCATGAAAAATGGAGGCAAATGCGTTTATAATTTTGGTCAGTGTAGTTAAATAGGTACACACACACACACACACACACACACACACACATACACTGTCATTCAAAAGTTTGGGATCAGTAAGATTTTTAATGTTTTTTAAAGAAGGCTGCTCATCAAGGCTGTGTTTATTTAATTTTAAAAAACTGAAAAACAGTAATATTGTGAAATAGTATTGCAATTTAAAATAGTGTTTTTCTATATTAATATACTTTAAAATAGAATTTATTCCTGTGATGCAAAGCTGAATTTTCAGCATCATCACTCAGTGTCACATGATCCGTTCTAATATGCTGATTTATTATCAATGTTGGAACAAATACTGCTTAATTATATTTTCGGAATCTGTGATACTTTTTTCAGGATTTTTTGATGAATAAAATGTTAAAAAAAACAGTATTTATTTAAAATAGAAATCTTTTGTAACAATATACACTAACGTTCAAAGTTTTAGGTCAGTATTTTTTTTCTTCATTTCTTAGTTTGAAAGAAACTTTTATTCAGCAAGAATGTGTTAAATTGATAAAACGTGATAGTAAAGACTTTTTATATTGTTAGAAACAATTGAATTTGAATAAATGCTGTTCTTTTTAACTTTTTATTCATAAAATAATCCTGAAAAAATATCACAGGTTCCAGAAAAATATTAAGCAGCACAACTGTTTCCAACATTGATAATAAATCAGCATATTAGAATGATTTTTCTGAAGGATCAAGTGACACTTAAGACTGGAGTAATGGCTGATGAAAATTCAGCTTTGCATCACAAGAATAAATTATAGTTTTAAGTATATTAAAATAAAAAACTGTTATTTTAATTTGCAATAATATTTCATAATATTTATTTTTCTGTATTTTCGATAAAATAAATGGATCTTACTGATCCCACACTTTTGAACAGCAGTGTGTGTGCCTGTGTGCTTAACTTAGTTAACTAAAACTATTAAACATTGTTTTCATTAATTAAAATAAAGGCTAAAACAAAACATAAATATTACATGAAAAACTTAAAAAAAAATAAAAATAAATAAATATATATATATATAATTTTTTTTTTGAAATGTTGCCCTTAGCAGCTAACTGAAACAAATACATGTAAGTTGAATTATTACAATTAAAAAATAGAAAAATACTATAACTAAAATGAAAGCTGAAAATAAATAAAACCTCATTCAAAATATTAATAAATATTATAAAAAATAACAAACGCACACACACATATATTCTACTTTACATATATTTCATCCACCAGAGGCTTTTAAATTGTATATGCAAATTAAATTGGTAATTAAGAAATATTAATCCAGCAAAAATATAGCTAACTAAATGTATTAAACATTGTTTTCAGTAATTAAAATAAAGCTTACATAAAACAAATCATAAATAATACATGAAAAACGTTTAAAAATTAAATTTAAAATGTTGCCTTAGCCACATACTAACTACTAACTTAAAATATATACAAGTTGAAGTATTAAAATAATAATAATAAAAATGATAAAAGCATATGAGAAAATTACTAAAACTACAACATAAGCTAAAAATATAAAAATAGAAGCTAATTCAAAATACTAAATACTATAAAAAATTATGTGTGTGTGTGTGTGTGAGAGAGATCTATTTTTCTTTGATAGGAATTTTAGGGGGAAAAAAGGCAGATTAGCACAGTTAAATGACAAATGAACCATATGTTGGATATTATGGACTTTAGTATACTAACTTCATTCACCAGAGGCCTTTAAATTGTATATACAAATTAAATTTGAAAATTAAGGAGTATTAATCCAGAAAATATATTGGCAGGAAAAAGAGTGTGAGGAAAAAAACACTTACCATTTTTGGCTCAACAGCTTTTGGCTAGATAGCTGTAAATCTGAAATTAAACATTAAGACAAATTTAGACTTTGAATAAACTGTACGGCTCAGTTTAATTGCAGGCCTGATCTCAGTCAAAATTCCAACAGTCTTGAATCACATCTATTTTCATGCATCATATCTAATAATCGTTAAGTGGAGACTTGGAAATTTACTCCTTACATTTTTCCATGCAACAGTCCAAGTTGCTTCATCACACAAAGTGGGAAAATGAACTGGGTTTCTATGGATGAAATGCAGCTTCACCTGAAGGTGTGAATTTGTGAAGATGCAACACTTTTTTTTGTCTTGCAGCATCTAAAAATTGAATATTACGAATATGTCCATCACTAAATTAAATTAATTACTG
This sequence comes from Labeo calbasu, assembly GCA_019740295.1. Lineage (NCBI taxonomy): Eukaryota > Metazoa > Chordata > Actinopteri > Cypriniformes > Cyprinidae > Labeo > Labeo calbasu. The sequence goes on along the minus strand of JAHKKF010485517.1, from coordinate 9,403 downwards.
ATATTATAAATAGGTCAGATTGGACCTCATTACTGTCATACTTCCTGTTCAGAATGTGCATCTTCCTTGCAGTTTGGAGTAGAAACATGGAAAAGTTGCAATACAAATGATTTAGAAATGCAATTTGTAGGCAACGTCAATCCATGCTAAATCATTTCAGCACATGCAATGGGCGTATTGCGGTCTGGCTGTTTTGCACGAATTTATTTTTAGCTCAACTCCGTGTGGTTGGCGGACGGAGACGGGCCTAGCCATCATCCTGATAAAGAGACATGAAATATGGAGTATCTCTAATGCAAAACATACAATGAGCAGCCCATGTGCTATATTTCTGGTCTTCAATTTTAAGAAACGCTTGTATCGATGCCTTGAAGATGTATTCATGAGTGAACTGCATAAAATAAAATGCAGGGTTCATTCAAAGGGCCTCAGAGTGTTTATTAATCCACATCTGGTCTTGTCATCAAGGCAGCATCAGAATAATGAGCTTAGCGAAGGGGAACAGTATATCAATGGCAAGTACACAACTGCACGGCAGTGTTAGTGCAAGCACACTGTAAGTGCATGCTTTCATGACTGTTTTTTTTATTTTTTATTTATTTTTATACATTTTTAATATTTTATATATATATATATATATATATATATATATATATATATATATATATATATATATATATATATTTATATATATATATATTTATACATTTTTTGGTCTAAAACATCTATTGCAGCAATGACTGAATGAATTATTAGTCATTCTTAGATGTCAATTTGATGTGGACAAAGCTATGAGAATTAGAATTGAATTGAAATGAGAATTATTATATTACCAAAATTATCATTAATAATAATATTCATAATAATAATAAAATTATTATTATTATTAAAGTTACTTACTGATCTGCTATATAAACTTCTTCTTCTGAGCCAAAGCTTCTCCTAGAGCTTTAAAGCTACAACCACCAAACTCGGTCAGACCTTCAGACTGGTCTGAAGTTAGCTGCTATATCTTTTCTAACTGATCTGGCTTACGATTTTCAAAAACCAGACTACCAAAACCACCTAAAATCCTATAGACTTTCATTGAGGGGGTGAAAACTTTTGAACAAAGAGACCTATGGTGCATCTAAGCTGTTTATTGCTATAGCAAAGTTTAACAACTCCCTACTTAACAGCTAAAACCAACCTAAGCTGAATGGCTACTTTGGCTGGTCTCCCAGGCTGGTTTTTAAAGTGGTTTAAAGGGCCACTTTAAATGGCCACAAAAAGTTTTGGCCACTTTTTAGCTCGTCATAGCTGGCCAAGCTGGGAGACCTGCTAAAAGACCAGCCAAGGTTAAACCAGCTATTTTCAGCTTAAACCAGCTAGACAACCATACTAGGCTGGTTAAGCTGGTTTTACCTGGTTTAAACATGCTAATAACATGCAAATTATGCTAGAAACACGCTAGCAACATGCTAGTAACTTGTTAATCATGCTAGTAACATGCTACTAAACTGTTAACCATTTTAGAAAAATGCTAGCAACTTGTTAATCATGCTAGCAACATGCTAGTAACCTGTTAATCATGCTAGCAACATTCTAGTAACATGCTAATCATGCTAGAAACACGACAGCAACATTGCTAATCATGGTGACCACATGCTAGCAACATGCTAATCATGCTAGAAACATGTTAACAAGCTAATCATGTTAACAACATGCTAGTAACTTGTTAATCATGCTAACAACATGCTAGTAACATGCTAATCATGCTAGAAACACAATAGCAACATTGTTAATCATGGTGACCACATGCTAGTAACATGTTAATCATGCTAGCAACATGCTAGCAACATGTTAGTAACATGCTAATCATACTAGAAAAATGCTAGCAACAAGCTAATCATGCTAACAGAATGCTAACAACTTGTGAATAATGCTAACAACATAATAATCATGTTAGATAAATGCTAGCAACATGCTAGTAACATGCTAATCATACTAGAAACATGCTAGGAACAAGCTAATCATGCTAACAACATGCTAATAACATGTTAATCATGCTAGCAACATTGCTAATCATGCTTACAACATGTTAGTAACATGCAAATCATGCTAGCAACATGGTAGTAACTTGCTAATCATGCTAACAACATGCTAGTAACATGTTAATCATGGTAGAAACACGCTAGCAACATACTAATCAGGTTATAAATATGCTAGTAACTCGCTAATCATGCTAGAACCATGCAAGTAACTTGCTAATCATGCTAACAACATTGCAATCAGAATCAAAATGCAAGCAACAAGCTAATCACGTTAAAACATGCTAACATGTTAAATTATGTAAGAATTGTCCTAATTCACGTTAGCAACATCTACTTTCATACTTTTACAACAGCTTCAAACCTTCAGACTAGGCTTTCTCAAGCCAACTCAAAGTTTATTCTTAAACTTCACTCATCTAGTTATTATTATTATTATTTTTAATATTTTATATATATTATATATATATAATTTGTAATAAAAATGAATTAGGAATAATGTTTACATTTTATTATTTTAATTTTATCTTCATCTTTCCAAAAGGTTCCAGTGGAAAACATTTTTTGAAAACATGGATTGTGTGTGTGTTTTTTTATTTTTTTTAAATGTCAGATGTGAAATATGACCTTGACCTTGACTTGGGCAGTAGTGGTATGAAATAAATTTTTCAGTAGCATAATGAAATCAGTTCCATACCACAGTATAGCAGATTTCAGGTTTTCTTCCTAGGCAGCATCGCCTGATTCATTACCGTGACTGATCTTCAAATGTCTGGCTTGTCGTGCAGTAGCCTGGTCGGCCTCTAGTCGTGCATCTGCTGTTTTCCTCCTTTATTCATTTGTGTTATGAACTGCCTGGAGTCACATGAAAGCAGGACAGAACCGGGGGTCCTCGAGACTTGGATTCGATTCAAGACCAGTAAGTATTTTCAAAAGAGAAGTCAAGAGGAAATGACTTCGTTGTTGAGAGAATAAAGGAAACTGTCTACCCGGGGCATGTGTTGTTAATCCAACCTGCTCAGGCCTCAAGAAGCAGTTATTCATGTGTACCACACCACTGAAGGGCTATTGATAGGAAAATCCCGTAATTAAAGTTGCAGTATGGTGGTTGCTGTAAAGTGCTAAGTTTATAATTACTGGTGCATGACAGCCTTTACTACATTTAGCACTTCTAAATAAAAAAAAGAGTCATGCAACACATACTTCATTCACTGAATGGATTCATATCCCACATACAAGTTATTTTTAGAGTTGCAATTTTATTCACAGTTAAAACAAGATTTATTTATCTGACCCCAATGGCAGATATCTTTTTTGTTTTTTATACAAAAACTTGCTTAATTTTGGTAGATTTTACAGAAAAAAAACTGACTTGCTTCATATTTTATCTTGAGTCATTTTGCTCAAGTAAATGTATCTTGATTTAATGTTTAGATATTTGTACTGGAAAACAAGACAAAAATAGGAACTTTTTTTTTTTACATTCTGGTGAGGTTCTCTCAAAGTTCTCTCAAAACATTTTCTCTGATTTGTGAGATAAACTCGGAATTCAGATTTTTTTTTTTGCAAATGTGTGTTTGTATCTCGAAATGCTGCCTTATTTTCTTGCAATTCTGTTTAGGCCTAAATTTCGCAATTATACAATTTTTTTCAGATTTGTGAGATAGAAACGCGCAATTCAGATTTTTTTCACCTTTGCAATTCCGTTTATGGCTATATCTCACAATTCAGACATTTTTCTCGCATTTCTGAGATATAAACTCGCAATTCAGACTTTTTTTCTTGCAAATGTGAGTTTTCAGCAATTCTGCCTGTTTTTTTGCAATTCCGTTTAGGTCTATATCTTGCAATTACAACATTTTTCTCAGATTTGTGTGATATGAACTCACAATTCTGATTTTTTCCCCTTGCAATTCTATTCATGCCTATATCTCACAATTCAGACTTTTTTCTTGCAAGGGTGAGTTTGTATCTCGGAATTCTGCCTTTCTTTCTCAAAATTCCGTTTAGGTCTATATCTCACAATTATAACTTTTTTTCTCAGAATTGTGAGATATAAACTCGCAATTCAGATTTTTTTCTTTCAAATGCGGGTTTGTATCTCACAATTCAGACTTTTCTTTCCTTGCAATTCCGTTTATGCCTATATATTGCAATTCTGACTTTTTGTCTTACAACTGTGAGATATAAACACAATTTACACTTTGTTTCTTGCAAATGTGAGTTTGTATCTTGCAATTCTGACTTTTTTTCTGAGAACTGTGAGAAATAAACTTGCAGTTTCTGAGTTTATATCCTAATTCTGACCTAATAACTCACAATTCTGAGAAAAAAGTCAGAATTGTGAGTTTATATCACGCAATACCGACTTTATAACTTGCAAGTGCAAAGCTCCACAGTTTTTTGTTTGAATATATTTTCAACTGTAATTTATTCCTGTGATATAAAGCTGAATTTTCAGCATCATTACTCCAGTCTTCTTTAATGAAAAATAACATCATTTATTGAATAGAAATGTTATTAATTTAAATATTGTGCAACCTTATAAATGTCTTTACTGTGACTTTTGATCAGTTTATGTATCCTTTCATAAATGTCCTTTATTCAATAAAAAAAGGCTAACTTTTGAATGGCCCCTGGATTTTTGGCCTGTTTTATCATTAGCAAAAATTGTGAATTTAGTTTCTTGGATCATTCACATCCATAGCACAAACAGCGTGGAATAAGTCAGCAGTCAAATTTCAGTCTTTAGATTCAAGGGATGTAAATAAACAGGGCTTAGCAAGCATGTCTTTAACTCACTGTCACTTGCAAATAAATTGAAACATCACCCAAAAATTCCTTTAGGGAAAACACAAGTATTATATTTCAGTCATTTCCACTTAGATATGAAACAAAGCAATGTATAATAACATGCTGGAAAGTGTCCCTTTGTATATATGAATTGGGACTTTTATCCCCTATTGTACCAATAAGAACACATAATTTTTGACCTAAACATGCCGTTGAAGTTGTCTAACCATAAATACGTCTATACTGATCAGATTTATGCATTACTCACCATTTTGGACTCTCAGAACAGAGGTCTTGTTATGGTCCTTATGAATTCATCGGGGACCGAATCTCGGCAGAATTCTAGAAGGAGCAGTCAGTGAAGTTTGGACGGGTGAAGGTCATATTACCTTAGAGAACAGAATGGATTTAAGCTTTGACAGATAACACTTCCCACAACATAGGTGTGGACCTCAGACCATTAACAAGAGCTCAGCACTCTGGACACTCAAACCTGTCACATTTAGATCCAGCAGCAGCAAACCACTGCCAATTTGCATCTCAAGCAGTAGAGAAGACTGAGATTGACCCTGAGGCCTGATCCCTGCATCTCACATCATGACCTCAACACCAGCCCGCAGAGAGCCCAGTCCTGGACGTCTGCGTTTAAAGAGGCCTTTGGAGACGCACAGCTGATCTAATGCTATCAGCTCCTAGAAATCCTGGACTGAGTACATGTTAACATCTGCCTGATTGAGGTGATGACCTAATGACCTTGTACTCATGCCATCTTCCATTCACTGTCTGTGCATATGCATACTGTACACAAAACTGGCAAATAGACAGATAGATAGATAGATAGATAGATAGATAGACAGAGAGAGAAATTAATAAATAAATAAATTTATCAATAAATAATTGGCCGTCTAGTTCAGACCTGAAAATATCCTTAAAACAAAATTAATCTACATAAATAAAAGTACAGAGACACAAAATTATATAATTATATTACCAGGGTTATTATCATGAATTAAAACTAAAAATTGTACTATGTTAAATAATATAATTAATTTTTATTATATAAAATAAACACAAACTGACATAAAGAAAAAAAAAAAAACTTATTTTATTTCAGCTAGTTTCCAAGGCAAGATTTTTCAGTTGCAAAAAAGATTAAAGGACTAAAAAAAAGTTAATATGTATATATAGTTTTAAATTACTACTACTACTACTATATTACATATATATATATACATACATATAACAAAAAATACACACAACACAATTACTAAAAAATGCCTAGAAAACATGAAAATAAAACTTTAAAAAAATTAATTAAATAAAAAACGAAACTAAAATAATACTAAAATAACACTTTGCGAGGGCTCCTGCCACAGGCGTGGGTTGAATAATTATAAATGTTATTATATTATATTATATTACTTAATATTATATTATATTATATTACTTAATATTACCAGGTTTATTATCACTAAAAAATTGAAAATTTCATTGCTTTAAATAATATAAACACTTTAATTTTTTAATATATAAAATAAACACAAACTGACATAAAATAAAAGTTTTATTTAAAGTTGTAAAAAAGGTTAAAGGACAAAAAAAAACTCAATATGTATGTATAGTTTTAAAATAAATGAAATAAATGAAATGAAAATAGAAAACAGGAAAATAAAAACCTAATTCAAATGAAAAAAAAAAACAAACAAACCCTAAAAGTATACTATTTTTTTTTTTTAAATATTGGAACATATATTTCCTGATTTTAAACTAAATTTCAATAAATGTTAATTTAATACATATACTGTCTCAATATTTTTTGTAGTTTTAAGGATGTTTAAATATTTTACTGGAAAACAAGACAAAACATATTAGCTAACATGATTTTTACAATGTATGTATGTAATATGTCATATAACATTTTTATTTTTATTTTTTTTTCTATACAATAAATGCTTTAAAGGAGTAATTAAACACTGGATTTTGCCATGAAGTTTCAAGCATTAGTTTAATTGGTGACCTAAGATACTTACAAATCTAAAATACTTTGCATTAATTTTATGTCATAACAATTCTTTGTTTATATATATATATATATATATATATAGATATATACAGTCATGTGTAAAAGTTAGGACACCCTATTGAATTCCATGGTTTTCTGTATCAGGACAAAAATTATCTGGTCCTTGGCAGGTCCTAAAATTTGGAAAATAAATCCTCAGATAAAAATCATCACATGACATATCACACTGTGTCATTATTTATTTAACAAAAATAAAGCCATAATAGAAAAGCCATATGTGGCAAAGTTAGGACACCCTATAATTCAGCTGCCTGTAGATCCACTTTTAGCAGCAATAACTTAAAGCATTATCAGTCTCTCACATTGTTCTGGAGAAATTTGGACCACTCTTCTTTTCAACGTTGCTCCAGTTTATTGAGGTTTGTGGGCATTTGCTTATGCACAGCTCTCACCACAGCATCTAAGTCAGGATGAGCTCTGGACTTGGGCTATTGCAACACCTTGTTTCTTTTCTTTTCAGCCATTCTGTTGTAGATTTGCTGGTGTGCTTGGGATCACTGTCCTGTTGCATGAGCCAATTTTGGCCTAACTTTAGATGTCGGACAGATGCCCTCGCATTTGACTCTAGAATACTTTGATATACAGAGGAGTTCATGGCCAACTCAATGACTGTGAGGTGCCCAGATCCTGTGGCTACAAAACAAGCCCAAAATTATCAGCCCTCCTCCAGCATGCTTGTCTTTTGGTATGAGGTGTTTGTGCTGATATGCTCTTTAGGTTTTCACCAAACTTGGCACGGTGCATTATGGCCAAACATCTCCACTTCGATCTCGTCTGTTCAAAGGACATTATTCTAGAAGACTGGTGTTTTGTTCAGATGCAACTTTGCAGACCTAAACTGTGCTGCAATGTTTTTTTTTTTAGATAGAAGATGCTTGCTTCTGCCAAGCCTTCCAAACATGCCATTTTTGTCCCATATTTTTCTAATGGTACTGTCATGAACTTTATCATTTACCATGTTAACTGAGACCTGTAGAGTCTGAGGTGTAGTTCTAGGGTTGTCTGCCATTTCTCTGAGCTTTACACGGTCTGATCTTGGGGTGAATGTTCTGGGACGTCCACTCCTGGAAGGAGAGGTGTCCGTTTTAAACATCTTCCACTTGTGAATAAACTTCAAATTGTTTGGAAATGGCCGTATTACTCTTCTCAGATTGATGGCAGCAACAATTGCTGATGTCTTACCTCCTTGGCATTGTGTTAACACACACCTGAAGGCTCCAGAGCAGCAAACTGCCAAAGCTTATGCTTTTACAGAGGCGCTCAGACTTGCTGATGATCAGTTAATCAAAGGTATTTGATTAGCAGTGCTTGACTGTTATTTACACTCTTAATTCCAGTGTTAACAATAAGGGTGTTTATCACACATGGCTTTTCCATTTTGGCTTTATTTTTGTTCAGTAAATAATGACACGGTGCAATTTGTCATGTGTTATTGTTCATCTGAGGTTTTATTTTCGAAATTTTAAGACCAGCCAAGGACTAGTTTTTTGTAATGATACGGAACACCATGGAATTCAATAGGGTGTCCTAACTTATTCACATGACTGTGTATATATATATATATATATATATATATATATATATATATAGGTTTAGGTTAATTTGTCACAAGCCATCTCAAATGATTTCATACAAATTATGTTAAGTTATGAATTAAATTGTGACCTCAGGCCTTAAAGTGCTCCTATTATGCCATTTTAAAGGTTGCTAATACTGTTTTAATAGACTCCCAAAACAGGTTTACATGTATGCAAGGTCAAAAAACACTTTAGTTTTCTCCAAAAATAGATTTAATTTTACCCCATTTCTAAATGATTCGTAATCGACTCGTGCGAAGCAGTTCGAAGAATCAGTCTCTCTAAACCCCTCCTTTCCGTGAGCCCTCACTGCTGTGATTGGTCAGATGGCGCAGTCCTTTATGATTGGTCTACCGCGTACAGCGTGTCGGAGAACGAAACGCCCATTGCCATAAGTGATTGACAGGCCTAGACGGCATCGATTTCACCATACCAATTCCAGCCAGAGTCTGATGATGAAACGGCTGAAGTGGCTGATCGACAAGTTAGCACGGTCTACCGTGGAAAGTGCTCACAGTTTGCTTATGTAAGCGAACTGGGCACACCTCTGTGTTGTTAACTTCAACATTGTATAATGCATTAAGGCGGCTTTCACACCGAACGCGGAAAGCGCTGTGCTGGCTGCTGGGTTTAGTGCAGCCCTTCAGAGCGCAGCGGCAAAAGTTCAATTGAACAACTCGTTTGAACTTCGTCTGCGGCGCGTGCGCTCCGCTGCGCGTGCGCTTTGGTCGAGGCAGAAACAAGCCATCCTCGTGCAGCAGAAGCAACTGAAAAGAATGGGTTTCATAGCACAGCGCTTTCCGCATTCGGTGTGAAAGTCGTTTCGTGCACCATCCTTTATCATTACTCCAACTAATGAGACAGACAGACAGTCAAGCTGCATCAATCACAAATTGTCAGACTACAGTGGGTCCACAGCT
>JAHKKF010485512.1:0-15659 GCA_019740295.1 Labeo calbasu | reverse complement strand
ATTATTATTACATTATTTATTTTATGTTTATTTATTTAATTTAATTTAATTTAATTTAATATGTGTAGTTTATTGTATAGTGTATTTTTAAGCTGGAACAGCAGAAACTGTACTGCCCCTTTAAGACGCATGTTTCCTGCTGCTGAAAGAGACACACACACAAAGACATACTGAAAGGAAATGACCCGGGAAGAGCAGGAATCTACATCGCCTGTAGTCTGACTCACACTGAAGCATTATGGGATGCCAGGAATTTCCTTGGCCTTCTAAACTCAGACATCTGCAGTCGCACTTCAGCGTCAGAAACAGAGTTGAATTGTCAGTCGCCAGATGCTGTCATCCTGATGCTGTTATTTTCTGTTTATGTGCATCACAACTGCTTTGTTTTTGTAGGCAAGTGCTCGTGACTCAGTTTTTGCAGGCCTGTACCTACGTGTGTGTGTAATTGTGTTTGCTGGCTCCCCAGTGATTGCAGTCTATGTGTGTGACTCAAATCGTGCATGCCTGTACCTGTCTGCTTGTGTGTGTTTGAGTCTATGGTGCTATTCTGAAGGTCTTCAGTAAATCAGATTAAGCAGGAGCCATAATGGGATTAGTCTGAAAACAGTGTGTATTTCTCTTCAGGTTCCACTTGTTGACCTCAGATCAGTCTGTTTGCCAAGCACTGATCCTGAATCAGATTTAAAGACACATTAAGGTTTTTTTTTTTCACCTGAAGTACTGTTTTTTTGAAAAAATGTTTTACCCGCCTCACATGATCATTTGAATAATCACTTTTTCCATGTGCAGTCAGTCACAATCCCTCTCTTTCTCTTTAGACTGTGTACCGGTGGAGTTGGAAGATCCATTTTACAAAGACCAGTATGATCAGGAGCATGTGAAGCCGCCCGTTGTGTCTCTGCTGCTTTCTGCGGAGTTGTATTGCCGTGCCGGGAGTTTGATCCTTAGGAGCGACGCGGCTAAACCTCTGCTGGGTCACAATGCCGTCATCCAGGCCCTCGCTCAGAAAGGCCTCTACGTCACGGACCAGGAGAGACTCGTGACTGAGAGAGACCTTTGCAAGACCCCCATACAGATGGCAAGTGATTTGACACTGCACTTTCATTTTTTTTCTGTTGCAGAACTGATATACCAAACCAGAATTTATTCAGACACCTTCAGAATTTCTCACATTATCACAGCTTAGTCACTATAGCTTAGAAAATGGTAATAAAATATGACAAGAACTTAGAGTTAAACTGTGTCAAAACAAATTTGTCTTGATAATGTCAGATTACTTTGATAGAAAGTTATGTAATGGATTACAATCAACCAAAAATTCAGACAACTGTATATTAACAATATTTACACAACTCTCAATACTTTGTTGACCAATTACCGAGCAATGAAAAAACACTTAAGCAAAACATGGTCAGGTTAAAGTGTCTGAATAATTTTTGGTCCCAATTTTTTAACAGTTTTACTGGTAGTCCACTTCATGAAGATTTTTTGGAGAATGTAATATGTCACAGTTTACTTTATTTTGCTATCCTCACTTACATAAATGAGTGTCTGAATAATGTTTGGTTGTACATTCAGGTTTAGAATGTAAGAGTTTATTTTAATACTGGTGTGACCTGCAAATGATTTCAAAGACTGTTGCAATGTCTTCATAGTAATAGATAGTGTTCACAGTAGAAATGCATAATATAAATAAATGCATAATAAATAGATAAAAAATCTAGTTTTTTAGTGTGATTTTAAAAAAGTGAGAAAAAATTCTTGTTTGTAGAGCTGCACAATTTGACCAAAAATGTAAAAATAATATATTTCTTAATATGTATAATGATATAAAATAATAATAATTTTATTATTATTATTTAATTAAATATTGAGTAAAATAAGAAAGATTACTATTGCAATATTTCACAGTAAATAAAAAGTCAGATGTTGAAGAAACACATGTAAAATTACAAACTTTAAACCATCAAACTCATTATTTTTCTCTCATTTCTGCAGGTTTTTCATTAAGATTTCGTTGCCATCATCTAATTCTTGCTTAGAGTTAATCTTAAAAAAATATTACCAATACTTTATTAACATTGTTAATGTAATATTCAGCAGATCTCTAAATGAATATGAATTTTTTGTACTGTGCATTATAATGTATATAATGCAATATAATTCACTTCATTTAAAATTATGCATTTAAAATTATTTAAAATGCTGTTTGTTTTTAGCATTTTATTTTTGTGTAATTTTGTAATTATTCATTATTATTAATTATTGTGGTAACACTTTACAATAAAGTGTCATTTGTTAACATTAGTTAATGTATTAACTAGCATAAACGAACACTGAACAACACATTTATTACAAGTATTTATTAATATTAAATAATATTAACAAATTAACTAATGTGAACAAACACAACTTGTGATTTTAATAATGCATTAGTAAATGCTGAAATTAACATTATTTAAGATTAATAAATGTTGTAGAAGTATTGTTCATTCTTAGTTCACGTTAATTAATGTAGTTAACTAATGTTAACAATTGAGCCTTTTTGTAAAGTGATAGCATTATTAATTATTATTAATTATTTGGACTACACACTATAGAATTTTAATATTGGCCATTATTATTGGCTTATTGATATTAACCAGAATTTTAACCAGAATTTTTCATAATGTCCAACTGATGTTGTGAAGCCCAAATTTACTTGTAGTTTTTGTAATTATTTAAATTTTATGCTTTTTATTTTTGTTTATTTAATTATTTAGACAAAATATTTGTAATATTGGCCATATTAATCTGCTTAATGTTATTAACCAGAATTTTTGTATCAGTGTATCCTTAGTACTGACTAAAGCTTTCATAAGCCTGATGTAATGCCTACATAGTCATTTTTTTTTAGAACAAGCAGCAAAATTATGGGAATTATTTTGATGTGGCCATAATTGTGAGGCTTTCCTTGCTGTTGCTCTCATAAGTTAAAGGATAGTACACCAAAAAATGACAATTGTCTCATTAATTACTCACCCTCATGTCGTTCCAAACTTGTACGACCTTCGTTCATCTTCAGAACACAAATTAAGATATTTTTGATAAAATCTGAGAGCCTTCTGACCCTGCATAGACAGCAGCGCAACTGACACGTTCAAGGCCCAGACAGGTAGTAAGAACATCGTTAAAATAGCCCATGTGCATCAGTGGTTGAACTGTAATTTTATGAAGCTACTTGTGTGCAAAGGAAACAAAAATTATCATGTTTTTCAACAATTTACAAAGATGAATGAAGGTCTTACTGAATGACATGAGGGTGAGTAATTAATGACAGAATTTTCATTTTTGGGTGAACTGTCCCTTTAAGGCAGTGATAACACATCTGCTGGTATTGAACTGGAAATGCAAACGGTGCTGTTTTTGGTGGCTGTGTGTAAGCCGAGTGTGCACTTCATTTAAGGGTGTTGTAGGGTGTAAGTGTAGGGTGGAAGAGGTAGAGGCCTGGACACTGCCATATTAGGTACTGCTGATGTCTGCATTGCAGTACTCCCTCTCTCCCCCTCTCTCTCTGTCTCTGCAGTAACACTCAGTATCCTTTCGGTGTTCAATTTAGGTCCTTTTACCTCTCCGAGACCACTGCGCTCAGTCTAGACTGTCTGATTTAACACAGACGCAACACTCACATTTAGACACAATCACACAAATCCACAGCTCTCGTAGTTGCAGACTCACCCTACACAGTAAGCTCTAAAATGAAAACACATCTCGGTGTGCTATCAGCTTTGTCTTTCTTTGCATCAGCCACAGTGTGTGTGTTTATGATTGGCAGGATTATGTGACATGAGGTTTAGAAAACACACAACCTTCGTTTGTCTCACAGTCTGCAAGTCTCACCCATAAATACACCCACTGTGTCCGAAAACACAGCTTAGTTTGCTGTCTCTGTACGAGTCCACACTTATACACGCACATGGGTGGGTGTGTCTGTTGGCATGGCGATTAGCACTGCGGCAGTGTGGCGAGGTGTGTGTGTGACTCAGTTGGAGAGGAGGGGTCTGCACTGCTGTGAAACTGCATTGATGAAATTCACTTTAATCAGCATATTTGGGAGAAAAGTGTCGACTGCACATACTATATGCTTTGACTTAGCAGGTGCAACACAGAAGGTAGTGTTCAAACTGCATACATACAGCGAGGGTCTGAAGTATTGAAAATGCTTCTGTTTTGCATTCTTTTCTAATTTACATTATAACAAGAAGTCGAATTACAAAAATGAACATTGCAGAATGTCTTAACATGGTTTGTCCATTTTTTGCTTTAATAAAAGCAGCATTCAAGCTGCATGGACTCTAGAAGTTTGTGTGAAACCTGATGATCATGATTTGAGATGAACCAAAAGCATCTTGTTCATTAATAGAGGAACATCTGATCATTTGTGCAAAGGATTCACATGATCAGTGTCCTAACTTTAATTACTTGATATTTCACCTAGAAATAGTGCAGAATATTAAAGGCATAGTTCACCCAAAAATGAAAATTACCCAATGATTTACTTACCCTTAAGCCATCATAGGTGTATATATGACTTTATTCTTTCAGACGAATACAATACAGTAAGAGTTATTTTAAAAAATGTCCTGGCTGTTCCAGGAACTATCCCTTTAAATATTTCTTCTTTTTTTTAAATCAAGTTCTGTATATGTTTAAACAAATCATATATAACTATTTCTAGGGTTAAATGTTAAAAATTCCCAGATTTGCAAAGTGGTCTTATACTTTTGGACCCCACTGCCCAAAAATATTTGGACAGTCACAATTAAAAACGCTTGCATTATATAACAAAATATTAAAGCAGGTGGGAATTATTTTAAAGAAATAAAGCACAAAGTTTTTCCAGACACTTACTAGTTGTCAAACTCTACTTGGAATATGTTTATGAAAATGTAGTAAACGATATAAGTGGTTACTCTGCTAGGTCACCTCTGCGAACTAAATGTGAACTGATTTCATAGATCTATAAAAAATGACCAGACCAGTTAGTTAAGAATACTTAATGAAAGTTATTCAGTACAGTTAAGTTCATTCTGTGTTTGCAGATGCCAAAAATGACCAAGTACTTTTTGAGGCATTGAGTCTGCATTGATTTGATCCAAAGTCCAACAAAAACAGTACAATTTTAAAATATTTTTTATTATTTAAAATAGCTGTTTTCTATTTGGATTTATTTTAAAATATCATTAATCCAGTCACATCATCCTTCAGATATCAATCTAATATTCTGATTTGCTTCTCAAAAAACATTTATTATTATTATTATTATTATTATGTTGAAAACAGCTGAGTAGAATTTTTTCAGGTTTCTTTGATGAATAGAAAGTTTAGAAGAGCAGCATTTATCTGAAATAGAAATCTTTGGTAACATTATAAATGTCTTTATCATCACTTTTGATTATAAAAAATACAGATTGAATTGTATGGTATAGTGTATAATGTTACAAAAGCTTTTTCTATTCATCAAAGAATCCTGAAAAAAATGTGCTTAACTGTTTTAAATATTAATAATAATAATAATAATAATAATAAATGTTTTTTGAACAGCAAATCAGCATATTAGAATGATTTCTGAAGGATTATGTGGAGTAATGATGCTTAAAATTTAGCTTTGATCACAGCAATAAATTACATTTAGAATATATTCAAATAGAAAACAGAAATTTTTACTGTACTTTGAATCAAATAAATGCAGGATTGGTGAGCAGAAGAAACTTCTTTAAAAACATTAAAAATCCTAGTGCTCAGAATCTTTTGATTGGGAGTGTATCTCTACTAAAGATTACATGTTTATCTAATTAGTAATTTTGTTATTTAGTTTTATCCTCCTTCCCCAGATTGATCAGAATACTGTATATAGCATGACTGTTACAGTTCGCCCTTATTTTCAATTTATTCACCAATCGATTTGTAGTACCCTATCTTGAAATGCGTTACAAATTGAATTTGTAATAATATTACTCTATAAATGCTATGAAACTTATCCTGTTCTAAATAATATCTCATGGAAACTGCTGAACATGTCAGAATGTGCGTTTACATATGTGAGCATGTCATACAGTCATTGTCATGTTACTGTACTGTAAGTGAGGCTGAAAGTCGAAAGCAGGTGAACAGGATGAAAACTCCTCACAGAGTAGTTTCTAGAACAACTGTTTTTCATTATTTCTCATGCTCTTCACCTTCTTTGGCCACCAATGCTCCACCCTTTAGTCGCTCTGTTTAGTGGGATGGAGGACAAACACAACGGGTCTTTATGCAAAGAGAGAAAGAGAGAAGAAAAGCATGTTTGCATAGCGAAGCATGAACCCTCTGAAAATGCCACAGCGTGCATCAACACATTGTGTTGTAAAAGATACCTGAGGCCTCAGAAGCAGTTCCAGACCTGCCGGTCTCAGCCTTTGATGATATGAAAGCACTTCCTGTTGATTCACATTGTACCTGGGCCAGTTATTTTGGAGTCTAGATCATGAGCACCTCTTTGGACCTCTGTTTTACATTTAGACCAACTGTCAATTAGCCAGTGGATGTTCAACAATGTTAGTAATCCTACAGCATACATTGTAAAAATGATTTTTTCCCCCAAGATAATTGGAAAAACACCTGAATCATGCAGATACAAAATATCAACATTAACACAAGCTGCATGGCCTGTGGCGTGCATGACTATGTAAATTGTGTGTGGCAACGCTCAGTGGGACATGCTGAATGTTTGGGTGGAGTTCAGAGAAAGATTTTTGGATACTTAGAATAAATGCTTGGTAAGCTTCTTGGACTGAAGATACGGCCTAGACAGATTAAAGAGTAAAAATTTAAAACGCTCGTCTTCTGTTAGTATTCATAAGAAGAGCTTAACTTTTGCATATTGAATTAGTTATTATTTTGTCTTATAGGCAAAATATGAGCACATACTTGATAGGCACATCTGTGTTTCTTCTGAAATTTATTTATACAACATGTTTGGATTACAATCTTATTTAAATCTTGTCTTCATTATTCAGGGATGGTGAAAAGCCAAGCCTTGCTGATCTCCATGGATTAAACTCTTATTTGTCCATTTTAGTGGCTTACGGATGGTTTGATTAAGTAACATGTCCTTTTAAAAACTGTAATCAGAATGTTAAAGCTGGTCAAAGAGATTTTAGGCCAGTCACAGCCTTTAGATATAGATATTTAGGCACTTGCTTGATGTCGTCTCAAAGTTAAGTAATAGTAATAACATAATTTTACATGGGAAGGCACAATTATGTGGGACTAAGCAAGTGTACATATATACAAGTAATGGTTTATCTCTGCTGCACTAGCCAGAGATATGGCTGCTAGAGTAATCAAGTGTTTTATATTGAGTAAAGTATTGGTAAAGAGAGTACAATATGGAGTTCTAGTCAGGGATTCCTTCAGGACCAGAGGTGGTTGTTCCATATTTACTTTTCCATTCATAGCCTCTAAGATAACTGTAGTGTATTTAGCAAGCATTAGCATTTTGTATTTTTTAACATTGTTAATATTGTTTCCAGACAAATTCTAGCTGGAGAAATGCTGGAAATGAAAATATATTGCTTAAATACAAACATATAATCTACAATGTAATCAAAGAACCTCCTTCAGATTAAGATAAAGTTAAGTTGTTTGGGGGGTAAGCATTTTTTGGTTCACTTTTTGTATTATTTCTGGGGAAATTTAAGGGATTTGATTTAAAGGAATTTGAGGGAATCTCATTAAACTGAGATTTAGGATGGGGCTGGCTCAAAGTGTAAAGGCATTTAAATGGCTTAAATTCTCAAAATAAGACTCTTTGCAGCCCCTCCAAAAGCTATGAAGTGTGTGTGTGTATGCATAGAGAGAGAGAGAGAGAGAGAGAGATAGAGAGAGCGAGAGAGAGAGAGAGGCACTGTCACTCCTCAATTTCTGATTTACACAATTTCAATAGCACCCTCTAGAGGTGAGAGACTGACTAAGCACACAGGAAAAGACCATGATAAACCCCATATGTGCCCCTCAGTCTAACTTTACCTGTTAGTGTACTATATGTTTTTAATAGGTTATTTGTGTCTCTTGTAAATTTGTGTTCCATTTTGCCAAAAAGAAACATAATGCTTAAATTTTATTTGTTCTGTTTTTCTCTTGTTAGAGTTCTCATTTGGCGATGATTGACACTTTAATGATGGCATACACAGTCGAAATGGTCAGTGTGGAGAGAGTACTGACCTGCATACAGAAATTTACTCCTTTCCTTCCAGAGGAAGACTTCCCTTATGATGCTGAAGAGGCAGTGACGACATGGATCAACAAGGTGAGATCCCTACAGCTCACATTACAGTGTGTAAACATGTTGATTGCACGTGAATTTTAGAGAATTTCAGAATGTGCTTTTTTCTTGGCTAAATTCACATTGCCCAAAATGTCTTAAACAGTACCTTACAATCAGGTGTGCAGTGTGTTGTGAACTTGTTTGCACTTTTCTGCATTTGTGACACAATCATGATATATTTCCATTCTCAGTGCAGATAAACAGATGGCTTGTTGCTAGGACTTTGTTATGGCTGGTTGGAACACAATGTTAGGATGCGTTCACACAGTTTTTTGGTTTGTTTGATGTGAAAGCCAACCAAACAGACTAGAACAGGCAGAAATGCATTGTGGGTTACATTTGAGTTCTAAATGTAACCCAATGCATTTCTGCCTGTTAAAGTCTTTTTGGCTTGCCTCTGTTATAGGAAACAACAAAACAGGTTCTGCATGCAATTTGTAAACAACAAGGCAAGGCAAGTTTATTTATATAGCACATTTCATATACAATGGTAATTCAAAGTGCTTTACATAAAAGGAAGTAAAATAATCATAAAATAATAATCACAACAATAAAACAAGGAATTTAAATATGGATATGCAAAAATCCTGTCCTCCTATTGTCATTTTATCCACCTATAATCACCATAGTTAAATGTCTTAAAATTATAATAATAATAAGAATGAACTACTTTCAAAGACTGGTTCAAATTAAGTCTACATTTGACGTGTAGGACATAGGCATTCATTTATAAGTAAGATTTCACTTGGAAATTGAGTTATGTTAAGCAAAGAAACCTAAATATGTGATTAATTCTAGCACAAGATCTGTTTCTGCATTAAACTATTATTTGATACTAGATTGTGATCTAACTAGAAATAGATACTTCTACCCATCACCCATTATCCTATATGATCTATCTGTCATCTTCGTATTGAATGTCGTAGGCAAGTGGTCCATCCATGGCAAAGCCAATGTAGAATGACACTTTCTCAGTGCTGTGGCCACTTCTCATTCCGCCAAGAAATGCGGGGCGCACAGGGATCTTAAGATTTCCATACTCTGTGAAGACCTCACCATCCTCAATAGTTCCCTTAACTCTGAGAAGCTTGCCTGTTATTGGAGGTTCCTTAAAGATTTCTCCTGCTTGCCAAAGAATGTTGCGATCTCTCACATTCCTGATAGATCTGTCAAGGAAAACTTTCGGCACCAATCTTTGTATTCCATCAAGTGTTCCCAGGAAGAAGTGTGCAATGGTTGACCTTGTTTTGTACATATGGGAAAGATTTTTTCTTGCTGAGCTTCTGATTTTATTAACGTAAATCTTAATGCCAGTGCTGTTGACATTTCTTCCTGGCCAGAGCAACAGTATGGCAAGATAATAAGGCTCTGGGTATTGGAACTGTGTGCCAACATCTTGCATAATTTCTTGTAAAAGCTTATTGAGGTTCTCTTGGGATTTTGCTAATTTTGATTTTGGCCAAATCAATTTAAGTACTATATGTGCAAGCAGATGATTTGTTTTGTCCTTCGTAGTTTTAATGGCAGACCTCTCATATATGAATGAGTATTTCTCAGCAATCATTTCTACTGTCTCTTTCTTTTCCTCCAAAAATCGAAGAAGACCTGGGAATATATCTGCCCTCTTTTCCTCTAGGAACATTCGAGACTCCTCAATCTCCATATTCAAACTCAGTTTTGGTTTTTGCTTTCTCTCTTTTTGTTTTTCTTCTGCTGAGGAGCAAAATAATGAGATGTAGTTTTGGTAGTGTCCAGAGAGTTTTTTGCGATTCTTTATGTCTTTTCCATCGTCAACTCCCTTTTCTCTCATGTAAGTGAAGTAAATTTCAAGGAAGTCAAATGCCTCTTTCACCTGTGATTTTAAAGATGTCAGAAAGAGTTCGTAGTCCTTAAGAGTGGTGACATAATCATTACTGGATTTTTTCATATAAAACTGGATGTTTGCACAAGACAGTTTTCCTTTGAGAAAGCTCTGGATGTAATGATCTTTCATTGGATCACCATTCTCAAACAATTCAAGTTTTTTGATTATGTCAAAAACAGTCATGGCTGTGTCAATTTCACCTATGTAGCCAGATATGTTATACGGGCTTAACTTTCTGTAAAGTTCCTGTTCAGTTTCAAGAACATCATCCGTCTTTGCCAGGCTTTGAGCTCTTCTGAAAGCTTTGGTTGCTGTGCTTGCTAACTCAAGATATTCCCTCAAATCGTCAGGTGTGCATGGTTTCTGCTCCTGCTTTTTACACTCAAGTTTATGTTTTAATTCACTTCTTGCAACTTGTCCAACCGTATCTACAGTGTACGAATTTTCTTTGATTGCTTTAGCACTGTTTGCCCATTTTTTAGCTTCAGCAAAGTTCTTCTCATTAAGGTAGAAATGTCTTGAAAGAGCTTGAGGAATTGTAAAGTCTTGATTAAACCTTTCCGAAGCTGCAATAAAGATTTCTTGAATTTTGTTTAGCCCATCTTTTCCAGAGTTTATGTCTCCTATCAAAGGAGAAAACAGAGTGTCTTTCTCATTCTCTTCTGTCTTGCGTTGACGTGTGATCAACATGCTTTTCATTGATTGAACAAAAACATCTTTGACTGCAAATGTTTTAAAAAGGGCATCACAATGCAACATGTCAAGGACTGTGTCAGCCCTGGAGCAGTTATGTGCCTCCTCTAGTTGTTTAACACATGCTGTTGCAAGATGTTGATGAACGAAGCGAATTGCTTTGAATCCCCCATATTCATCTGCCTCAGATTCAATCAGCAAACAGGAGTAAGGCTCCATTTTCTCCAGCACAGATTCCCGTCCCCACAATGCACATTTGATGCCCAGATAATCTTCACATAGAGATCTTGAGATTGCTGGTTCAGCCACATATGAATTCAGCAAAGCCAGTATGCAGAAGAGCTGTGCTTGTTTGCTTTCAACTTTGAAATCTTTTAGAATGTTAGATGCAACATTTTCAACATACCCAGGGTCAAAATTCAGTTTCATGATCATAAAACTGTAGAAGTTCTCAGTTGTGAAAGACTTTATTTCTTGAAGTTCTTTAAGTTTCAGTTCAAAAGCACATTTTTCATTGTCAGATAGTGCTGCTGTAATGTACTCACTCTCAATGACAGTTTTGTAGTACCTGACTTTTGGGGTTTTTGTACGTATGCAGTTTAAGATGATGACAAATGCACCTGTTTCTCTCGTGAATTTTCTCAAAGAGTGCTGGAGTTCAACTGTGTTTTCTGTTTCCTCTGAATCTTCCACTAATAGCAGTACTGGTGTTTTTAATGAATGCTCACTTTTTCCACACTTCATCAAATGAGCAACATGTTGGGCTACTTCGTCCTTTGAAACAGTGTTGTTTTTCAACACTGCACATCTGAATTCTTTTCGCAGATTCCACATCACATGCATGGCCATTGTGGTGCCGCCACATCCTGGATGATGAAAAAGATTCAGCATAACACAAGTACTAGTGGGATCTTTGGTCTGAGATCTAATCATGTACTCAAGTTTTGAGTGTTTGTCACGTTTTATGAATGGCTTTGCTGCAGGCTGCTCTGAGAAATAGAAATTCCACCATTTCACTTTGCCTCCTCTATAGAACTCTGACTCAGTTTTAATTTTGAACTCTTCAAATTCTGCGGAGCTCTCATCGTATTCATTTTCACACTCATTTTCACACAGAATATCAAGGGATGTCATAAGATCCTCATCTTTCTTTAGGAGAATCACTGAACTTCCCTCAGCTGATGGAAGAAGTCTCTGAGCATTTTGCTTGTTCTGACCCAGTTTCAGTATTGTCCCATTGATTTCACTGAGCTCCAGGTCATATATGCTCCGCTGACTGATGTCATGTTCACATCTGGCTTGAATGAAATCCCTCCATTTTTGAAAGGATGTATCTGAAGTGCAAATACTTAAAATGTTCTCTGTACCACCAAGGTTTTTATAAAATGACATGAATGTGTCAAAAATTGGATCATTCATGGCCTCGACAGTGGAGAGGAGTAGGAAGATGACTAAGAATCGTGCTCTTGGAAGAGTGTCTGGGTTACAAAGGAATGAAATCATGTCTTGCACTTCTCCTGCTTTGTGTGTTAACCATTCACTTGGTCTGAGTGGCCTGTCAGATTCAGTGTTGAGGTCTTCTCTGCCATTACAAAATACCCAACTTGTTTGTTTGTACAGGTTGAGATTGTTGGCAACAGTTGCTGGATCTCCATGGAACTTACTTGGTTTGTGAAGATTTGCAATTCGAACATCTCTGTAGTTGTGGCAGGACCCATTAACTACAGAGTTTGGATCAAAGTCCAACACGCAAAACAATTTTAGGGTTGTCATGAACTGAAGATGCTGGAGTTGTTCAGGGTGACTTTTGTTTGTTACAATGATGTAATAATCATAATGATCCAGTCTGCTTCCTCCACATGTCAGCAGATTTTTCAGTTTTTCTCCCTGGTTTGATGTTCCTTTACTCTCCGGCCTCTTTTCGGCTTCCTTCCTACGGTCATCCAGAATATTCATTTGGTCATTCATTCGAGTCAGTTCGTCATGCAGATCTTTTGGATTACCTATTTTATATATATCGCGGGTTGCAGCTCCCTCTCTAATGAAAAGTGATTTTCCTTTGCTTTTTTTCCATTGATTGTCCTCATCCAGAGTCTGGATATAAAACTGCTTACCTTGGACTATGCTGTAGGATGGAACAACATCCACCTCTATGACATATTTGCCAGATGGGGTGCTGTCAGCACAGAGCACTTCTACAAACCGGGGTTGTCTGATGCATTGCTTGGCTTCATCTGTGTGTTCATCAAAGTATGATTTAATGCCATGATTAAAATGATCAATGAAGGTGTCCTTCTTGTCGACACTGACCCCAATAATCTCAGCATGAGCATATTGAGAATCTTTGGAATCTGCTACACCAAAGTGGATGGTTCCATTCGTGCGGCTGTTCATACAGCCAGCAGCAAAACGAAACACCTCTTTATTGAACTTCTTCTTCATCACATCAGTGTCATCTGTTCTGCCCATAAACTTGTACTCATGAACTGGATCTGTCAGATTACCTGGTCCTGTTTCTGGGGGTAAAGTGTAGTTTTGTATATATCGATGAGAAGCAGAGTTCTGATCAAATGGACAGAGACTACATGAGTGCTGTACAGATCTAGACTTCCTCATGTGCTTTTCTTTTTCGACTACTTTATCAGCATTAATGTTTGATGTTTTAGGGTCAGCTGACTCTTTTGGTTCGGTGTTTTGTGAAGAGGGCTCCCTTAATGGTGTGCTTTTGGAGATGTTATGCATTGAATCTTTTCCCAACTGCATTAACTTGTCCGTAGAATTAGCACTTTTAAGTTCTGTATTTTCTTTTTTCTTGGATTTTTTCGCATTTTTAGATATTTGTATTTGATCTGTTGAAATGCTGTCTTTGTTTTCCACTGTTGTGTCTAGCTTGGCCTCTGTGTGCTGTGTGTGGGAGTTGTCAGAAGAATAGGATTGTTGTTGTTCCTTCTTTAACTTCTCTAACCGAGTGATAATCTTAACAGCTGGACCATGCTTGATACCAAGTTCCGTCAAATGTTTGGGCTGGTAACAGACTAGTTCTTCCCCTGATACTTCTTCCTCATACAGCTTGTCTGCATGTTTTTTATCCACTTTAATCACATCAGTCAGCCAGTAGAAAACTTGCTCTCTCGTCCACTCCTCTACTTGAAGAGGAAGGTGTGTCTGTTGACTTGCTGTAGTCATACTAAAACAAACAAACAAACAAACAAACAAAAAGAATAAATTAAATATCTTTACATCTGGTCTATACGAGATACAACAGCCAAAGGTACAGAGCATTCCATTAAAATTGAGTGGTTTATTCCAAGTCTTCTGAAGAGTCATGATCACGTTATATGAACATATTTAATTTAGGCTTTTATTCATTCATCAGCACACATCAAGCAAGTGTAGTGTTTGGCATCATGCTGTAAACTAAAATCTTAAAAGTTTCCTTTTGTAGAGATCATAGTATGTTCTGTTGTTCATCTTACCTTAGTATGAAAACACTCTCTAAGCTTTGTCCATCTCTGTTGTTTTTCTCGTGTGTTACCAAGCGTCCAGCTGACAAGACATATTAGAGTTAAAACCACACACAATACTTCACTGTTTAACAAATCTGTGACACTACACTATGGGGTAAATCACAATTGCACACACCTGTGCATTGTTTCCATAAATCAACATTATACCGCACCCAGGTTTCTCAGAAGTATCTTGAAAGCTGTTTTTTAACTGTTTAAAAAAGCCCGTTAAATTAGATCATTACTTGATGTAAATAAAAATATGTGCTGACAGTTTATTTTTCTCATATGTCAGTGAGATCTTGTGAATGAATCTGTGTTTATTTGTGCTTGTGTGTCCCTATGTAGGCTACATGATTAATGTACACATGCTCATTTTCCAATGCAGGTCAATGAACATCTTAGAGAAGTTTTGGCCCAAGAACAAAAAGTTCGAGATATAGGAGATCCCTGCGTGGTTCAAAAGGTGAGAAGATGTTCATTAAAACATTAAGATTCTGAAATAGCCGTTCTTTTTTTATGTTTCCATGTTGTTGAACTCTTACACCTGTTTTATACATACTTTGTTTGCAGTGCATATGCAGTCCATGTGTGTTATGTATATGCAGTGCAGAAACAGCATGGACTCATTTTGCTTTCACACAGAACAAGTTTGCAGTCCACTCCTGGTCCACGGCTGTTTACAGCAAAAGCAACATTTGTCCATTATTTTAATTTCAAATTCAAACATTGTTACTGAATATGTTTTTTCAGCATTCCCTTACAAAAAAGAAGTTAATTCAAGTATGCTATTAGTATACTTCTTTTAAACTAAAAATAGGAAAGTATACTTTCAGTCTACTTTTTATGTACTTCTGAGAAATGTGCTTTATATACTTATCAGAAATATACTTTAATATAAATATGACATTTAAGTATTCTTGACTTGTACTTAGAAAAAGTCAAAATATATTTGAGCTGTACTGCTCTGAGAATCCATGTTTTCGTTGTTACATGAGAGATGCTATTACACACCTTCTGTACAGAATTTCCAAAACACAAGTGAAGAAGAAACCAAAACAGATGCTTCCACACTGTAAAAAATGCAAATACATATTTTCCATTTTATGATGTTTTATTAACAAGGTTCGGGAGGAGCGCGTCAGATACTTAGCCTAATTATCACAAGACGAGCTCACTCAAGTTAATCAACGGTACAATTTAAATACAGCTGAACTTGCCTTTATCCATTTGATGGTTTATCAGCATC
>JAHKKF010485502.1:0-12667 GCA_019740295.1 Labeo calbasu | reverse complement strand
GTTCATTTTGCTGAACGAGACTCAAAGGTCCGAGTCGGTAAAATGATCCGAACTTCCCATCACTAGAAAATACTAAATATTATATCAACTTATAATGTCTACATACATACACGGAATAAATACTTGAAATATATTTGATTTAGTTAACAGATAAACAAGGGAAAAGTGCGACATGTAACGTAGCCTACATTTGCTGAGTTTCAGTTCATTTTGTGACAGCAAGGAAACTTAAATGGCAGAAAGCGACATCCTATTTGTTTTCTTTATTTTACAAAAGACCTTTTATGCATTATTAACAAGACAGTAAATGGTAGTGTTTTCAGTTGATTTTGCTGGCACAAGTAATCGTGCCGGCGCATGCAAACATATCAGTTTCAGCATTGCTGACTTGGAAGCGCAGTTGGTACTTTATCAAAATAAAATACAGTGAACCAAACATCAGCACGCCCGCCTCATTGTGTCACTGTTGTAACGCGACTTAAGTACAAAGTCTTTAATTTACATAATAAGTAATAGTTTAGCATTTCGATACATCGCAAATACGGAAATATTATGGAATATATGGATTTGTGCCGAATGAGAGAGGTAGGATACAACAGCACAAAGCTCCGTTTCGCAAACAGTGGAGCGCACAAGCCTTAAAAGGATAGAGTATGCACGTCATTTTCCCGCCGGGACACGCCCCCTCAGCCAGACTGGGTGGCAAAAGAGCTTTTTAGCGTGAATGCATTTAATAGGGAAGATGCGAAAACGCAAGTAAAACAAACGATAATCAGTCAACTAAAGGTTGCTGAACCTGATATAAGGTTCCTAACAACTTCACAAATATCCACTGGTCAATGGATATCGATGCAGCCAGAAATCGTGTTTTGACGGCGGGGAAAATAAATAACGCAAATTTGCCTGTGAACTCATTTTGTGAATACAAAATAGGTTGGTCTAAACCCCGGTGATCACTTATATATCAATGATATATATATATATATCGTCATATCATCCAGCTGAAAAACGTATATAGTTTTTGTCAGTGTTTATTTAAAAACATCCAGTTACGCAGAATTTAAGGTGGTAAATATTTAGTTGACTTGTCAATACGATATACTACAATATAATATATAGGATATGATTTTACTGCACAAGTCAACATATTAACATGAAATGATAACTGCGAATCCGTGTTTCACTGCCTGGAGATCATTTGTTTATTTGAATTGCAGCAATTAATTTGCTCGTCTTTTCAGTAGCTTTCAGCAGTCTGTAAAAATATACCTCAGGTTTCTTGTCAAATCTCTTTGTACAGTCAATCACAAAGCTCGTTCTTATTTTAGAGGTGTTTTGTGTGTTCTGTCGAAGCATTCGCGTTGAAACCAATGCTGTATCGTATCGAATACATGTATCGTTACACCCCTAATGGACATAGTGCTCCAGAAGAAGCTTTAAATATAAACACATATTCAGTAATCACACTCACACAAGCACACATAATTAGGTGTGTTATGTACCAGTTAGCAGTTTATGATACTGTGGTACTACACTAAAATAGATACAGTTAATGAAGCCTTCGGACTACAAGCATAATTGGTCTCATTTGAAAGTATACACTTGGTATTTTGTCATCATCTAATCAGAATTTATTACGGTCGTAAAGAGAAATAGTTATAAAAAGCTTACTTTAATGGCTCAGAAATAATTTTCATAAAGCATTTAAAAAAATGCAGCTAAAGTCTGACCTTGTTCTAGTTTAAATCTGTGGATGATATTTCTAAATCTCTGGGAAATATTTCTTAAGACCATGCAATCTGATTTTATTTAGAGGAGACTAAGATTTTCTTAGCATTCATTCAGTCAACCTGCTTCATTCATTTTCTCTTTCCCTGCAGACATTCACACCTCACCGACCAGGATGTCTGATTATGATTATTTTGTCTTTTTTATATTTACTGAGATCTTCTATTCCAACACTTTTTACTCCCAACTCGTCACATATTGACGCTTGGTCAGGACCCCTTGGTGTCACTTTTTTTTTTTTTTTTTTTTGCACAGGGTACCCCTCAGCATCACTTCTGGATGTGCAGGGTCCTCCATTCAGGGCCGTACGCACCCATTGAGGTCCCCGAGGTCCGGACCTCTGTATTTTTCTGATGAACGTTCTAAGTTAAGCAATTATTTTCAGAGAAACGCATGGGGAACGTAGTTCCAGGCATGTCTTGGCCACATATATATGATTTCAGTTATTTCAAAGGTCTTACAACAGCAAAATAACCAAAACCCACAACTACACTGGCCAAACAAATAAATAGTAAACAAGCCTTCTCATCTGAGTTCTCTCAGCGGTCTAACAACGCTCGTCAGTGTCAAAGTGTTCGTGAATATGGCCAATCAAATCTAAGTAGGCCAGGTTTATGTTCACAGGCGCTGAGTGTAAAAATTCCAGCTTGACGCATTAGACAGTTATGAGGTGCAAGATGTAAGTACCTAAACCAAATATTTTTCTATTTGACAATGCTAAACGGCCGACAGAAATATTCAGGGATGTAAACTAATACATTTTTGTCTAATTTCGCTATTTAGATTAAATGATTAGGCTAATGTACTATTTTGTAATTTTCAATGTGACGAGGCAAGTGACATTAACAAATCTGTTTTCATCATATAGGATTAATAAAATGAGTGCACATATTGTGAATGATTTTAATAAACTCTTGTCTAAAATGATTAAACATGATTAAAGAGAAATATCAGCTGACCCAATATTTACATTCTTCACTTACACAGACCACAATGAAAAGACTGTATCAGTCAAAGCACACCTTTGGGAAGGGAATAGATACAGGGAAACAGATGGAGACTGCGACAAAGAGAAAGAAAGATGGTGATGGAGATGAAAGAAGTGCAGGTAGGACCTGGCGTGGAAGCATGGATGCCTATAGACCAATTACAGGTTTGTAAACATTCAGGATGCGCGCGCATCATGGTTGTAGAAAACCCCTCAGAGATAGCCTTTACGGCTAGAGAATTACACGGATACAGTACAAAATAGTTACATTAAAGAAGATTATAGATTACATTGATTAGATGTCATTTTCAAAATGCTTTCCGCATATTACAAGAGCTTGTCACCCAGCGATAAGCACTGTTACTCAACAAAATTGACGTTAGTGGGATAGTCTTACAGATCCGAAACAGTGATGATGTTTTATGTGGGCGGAGCCTATCTCGTGACAGAAGATGACGGCAGGTAAATTGGAAAAAGGAAAAACAACTCGTCATTCTCTCTTTTCCCCTTGGCTTAGGAGTTTATTCCCCACACTTCTGGCTTTTTTTTTTTGAGTTAAATCGAGTTATAAATTCCAAATTAGGAGATATAAACTTGCATTTACGAGGAAAAAAAAGACACAATTGTGAGATAAAATAAATAAATGTTACGAAAAAATGTAGTAATAGGTTTAAAAATTATTCATGCTGTAACTGTAGGGCTAATACAATACGTCCCCTATGAACAGCATATGTGAATATTATGTAGACTTATTGTTTAAATCAAATTTATTAAAAGTACAGTAATCATAGCAGTTTTCATCCATAGTACGTGCGTTTAAACATATGCGTTTACAAATAGCATCTTTGACGACAGTATTCTATAAAAATTATTTGCTTTCCGATTTTGACTTCAAAAAGCACAAAAATAGTTTTTTCCATGGATTTTACCCGTTTACCTCCACCTGTTACCAGTGTTTTTCTGCAACCACTATGCGCGCACAGCTGCAAGTGACATAACTGTGACCTCTACTACAAATTGGTCTATTAGTTACACCAGAAAGGCATTGCTTGCGCTTTGCTATGATCAACCTCATCCGTTGGACCTCCCTGATTGTGTGAGGTTGCAATCTGAACGCAAAAGAAGGCTGAGGAAAAGAAGTCAGTGAGGTAGGATACGACAGCGTCTTTGGCGGCGAAGAAATAGGCCACCCCTACCGTCGATTATACTGTGCAATGCGAGATCTCCAGGACAAAATGGAGGAACTTCGAGTTAACTCTAAAGCATGCTTCGAGTACCGCACTTCCAGTCTGATGGGACATACGGAGACATGGCAGCACCAGGACATTCCCGGTGCTGCAGTGGAGTTGCACGGTTTCTCGCTTGTACGGGCGGACAGGAATGCGCAATTTGGGAAAAACAGAGCTTGAAGTTTCCTTGACGGGGTTTTAACAATATGTAAATGTGACACACGGAAGGATAGAATCCTGGACAAGTGCTATGGGAAGATTAAAAAGGCTTATGAGGCCAGATCTAAGCCACCTTTGGCCAGTGCTGACCATAATACCATCCACCTCATTCCTACATATAAAACTATGCTCAAACGTAGCAAACCAGTAGTGAAAGAAGTAACAGTGTGGTCAGACGATGCCATAGAAAGATTTAAAGGATGCTTCCTATTCACATTGATGGACATTGATGAGACTACAGAGACTATAACAGATTATATACATTTCTGTGTGGGCAATGTGCTTACTAAAAAGAATGTTATCACATATCCAAATAATAAGTCGTATATAACCAAAGAATTTAAGGATTGCATTAATCAGAAAAAAAACTGCAGATTACGTTTACTGCAGATTAAAGATTACGTCAAGTTAAAAATCATACAAAAAGAGCTCAATTGTCAGTTAAGTTAACGCAGGATTTTTTTGGATGAATGTAATTTAACTGTACACTTTTTTTATACGATGTGGATACTACACTGGACGTAGACAGTTTCCAAGTGCAGTTATTGTTCCGTCAGTTATGTACAAAGAAATCTAAAGGTCCTGATGAGATTTTTGCCCGCCTTTTAAAAACTTGTGCAGAAGAACTTACTCCAGTTGGGTGTACACTTTTTCAACATTCACTGGATGTACACAGAGTTCCTACACTTTGGAAGAAATCGGTGATTACCCCAATCCCAAAGATATTACATCCATCTGAGAATAATGATTATAGACCTGTAGTGATAATTTCGATTGTTATGAAATGTTTTGAAAGATATATGGTGACAGCTAGATGCATGGCAGTTTGCTTGTAAGCAGTAAAAGGAACATGGAGGATGCAGTAGGAGGTATCACTCATTTAGTCCTGAAGCATTTGGAGGACACTAAGGCATATGCACACCTTCTTTTTATTGATTTTAATTCAGCTTCTAATTCACTACAGCCTTATTTACTGTTGGATAAACTAAAGAAGATGCAGGTAAATCCTTTTATTATAAAGTGGTATTTCTCCTTTTTAACAAATAGAACAGGCTAAGGTTAATAGGACAATATCGGATTCCAAATTATTAGTACAGGAGCCCCAAAAGGATTTGTGAGCTCCCCAGTCCTCTTCATATTGTACACAAACGGCTGTGTGAGAAAAACCATCAACAATTATGTTGTAAAATTTAGTGATGACACAGCCATACTTAGCTTGTTGTATAAAGACCAGGAAATATCACCTTATCACTCTGAAGTTGAACAGTTTGTGGAGCGTTTTGATGCGCATCATCCTGTTCCAAGTTACAACAGAGATTGTATTTCTTAAGAAGGCTAAGACTTCATGGTGTTAGCAGTAAGATCATGTTGTTGTTCTATCAAGCCGTACTGGAGAACCTGATTAGATATGGAACACAACTTTGGTATGGTAATCTGAGAGTGCAGTTAAAGACTAAGTTTTCAAAGCTTATTCAAATAGCTATGAAAACTGTGGGCAGAAAGAAATATTTTTATCTCCAGACCTTGTATGAAAAATCACTGCTAAGGAAGGCATATAAGATCTTAAGTGATACAATACATATTTTGAATCCAGAATTTGAAATGTTACTATCAGGAAGGATATTTAGAATGCTGAGGTGCAGATTTAATAGGTTTAGGAATTTGTTCATTCCTAAAGTCACTAAATAGCAGTAAGTGTTTTTTTTTTTTGAGATGTTTTATTGAGTTGTATGTTTATTTGTTTGTGTAATGTATTGTCTTAAATGTAGTGATGCAGTGGCTGCATTTGGAGCCCAAGACAAATTTACCTGTGGGACAATAAAGTATACCTTACCTTTATGCGAAGAATCATAATTAAAAATTAAAAATTAAAATAATTTGTTACCTGGCTGCCTTAAATTTTTAATTTCAGTCAACTCAAAAAAGTTTAGTCAACTTGAAATGTTAAGTTGTACTAAGTGGCAACTTAGATAACCTAGACAACTTAGAATGAGTTTATTTAACCTAAAATTTTAAGGCAGCTGGGTAACAAGTCCAGCTTTTAAGTTTAGCAAACCTAATTGTTTGTTTAGTCAACTCAAATATCAAATATCTTAACATTTTTAAGTTGACTAAACTTATTTGAGTTGACTGAACTTAAAATGTTAAGGCTGCAGGGTAACAAATTATTTTAAGTTGACTCAACAAATTGTGTTTTTTTGTTTTGTACAGTGTAATTGTATCTTCCTGTTATATCCTGTGTTTTATATTGACAGATGGTTAGGTTTAGGGGCAGGGGTTAGGTTACATGCTCATAAATGTGTAAATAGTGTAATGTAAAAAAAAAAAAGTTTTGACTGTTTACATTGAAAAAAACCCACCCCAACATATATGCAATAATGGCAAAATTATTACCTAATATGTAATTAAATGATGACAATAAAATTTCCAGTGCCTTTCGCATTAGCATATTGATGCCAAAGGTTTCTTATTTAAAGCAATGGAGGACCCTGCATGTCGAAAAATTACGCTAAAGGGGTACCCTGTGGGTCCTGACCAAGCGTCAATATGTGACGAGTTGGGAGTGAGAATGTGTTGTCTATTCACTCTGTTTTAATCCCACATTTCTTTGATCAAACTTCTCACTTCACCTTCTGTAGCTTCTTAAAAAAGCAGCTTCTTAAAAAAAAATAAACATTTCAATTATCTTTCATGGATTTACATTTCAAACTTAGTCATAAAACAATTTATGAGATGAATACCATGTTTTTGCTCCAAACTCACTGTATAACAACTGATTGTTTAAAGGGAAACTGGGGTATTAAAACTTGTATGGCTTAATATAACATAAATGATGTTTCTTACTAAAATATGTAGTAGAGAACCCATAAAAGAAAATGCTGTACCAAACCAAATGCTGTACCATCGATTTTCCCCACAAGGAGTCTAAACACCCCCAAATATCGAGTGAAATCCACACTGAGAACTCCTTCAGTGGCTGCAGCGTCATGACAAGAGTCGGCATGTTTATGTCCTGCCAGTAGCTGTGGTCTACTAAAAGCCTCAAAAGCATCAGGACTAAAGTGGAGAGAACAAAGACGCAGGTCTTTAGAAAGTTTAATTGCTCCTCAGGCATCTTCCTATTCTTTTTTCCTCTTCTTATCGCTAGAAAAGCAGTGAAGACTTACAGCGCTTCTCTTATTGCCCATCGACTGAAAATTGGCATCACATCAGTATTTTATTTTTCAAGTTGTGTATTCCAAGTTGTGTTGTCGTAAAAATAGCAAAAAATATACAAAATATGTATAAAACAATGTGGATTTTTTAAATAACGTAAATCTTTCATGGGTTTTCTAATACATATTTCAGCAAGAGACATCATTTATGTTTTATTAAACCATAAAAGTCTTAATACCCAAAGTTCCCTTCAAAACAACCTGATTCTGTGATCTACTGTAGAATGGGTCAAAAATATATTATTTTATAGTACTCATAAAGACTATGGCGATTAGCATTGCATTATAAAAACACCTTATTCTTATAAAAATACTTGAGATGGATTTCTTGGAACTCAAACTAACCCATCCTTTAGCAACAAACACCCAGCCACATGGAACTGTTAATAAAAATGACTAGATGAGATGATAAATTAAAAACTGTGTCACTGTGTGTGTCCAGATTGTATTTGTGTTGGAATATGTGAATAATTGCTTGAAAGGAAGTGAGTGTGCGTTACCTTCATGAACATGCTGAAGCCAGTCTTGAGAAGGTCAGTCAGTCCCCCCGACATGTGCTCTACATCAGGGCATTCACGTCTTTCTGGATGGAAGATCTCCTCTAGCACCTGCTTAAGCAATGGCCGGTATGTCGCCTATACACAACAACAAGAAAAAAACAACAACTTATTTTATGTGTTATAGATAAAATTCCTGGATAAACTCTAAAACCTGATAAATTATGTAAAAGAAAATACTCGAAGAAAAGCTTGTTCTCTCTCTCACAAACAGTTCTCAGGTACCCTGCAGTGTATGCTGATTTCAGATTGGCCTATTAGTATGCAAAAAGCACAGTATTTCTTTTCCAAGAAAAAGCCTGATTCAAGAGAACCCCAAGAGGTACATATTTACAACTGTAAGTGATATAAAATACGAGAGAAGAATAACAATGAGGCAAAAGTCTAACTGAGCATATAAGCATTGTTCAAAGTGACAAACAAATGGCACATTTAAAATGGACTGTTCTCTTCACAAAGCAATGTGTCCAATATATAAAACAAGAAAACAAGAGATGACCCAGTACTGAACCCTGAGGTACACCAAAGTGACTACTATGACATAAGGGATTGTGGGAAATAATAAAAACAATAGCTTACAGTAAACAGAACCCTCAACTCAGCATGTGTGTGCTGAATGTATATAATTAACTTATTTTTTGCAACAGCAGTCAAAAACAAAATCATGTCTTGTTTTTTTTCTTTGTCTGGCGAAACCCATAATCATTCACAAGCAATTTACTTAGCTAGAAAAAGAACATAGACAAGAACGTACAAAGAAACAGGTAAAATAATGTGGGCAGCCGTTCTGGAAAAATGAAAAATTTTTATTTCCCATTTTCAATTACGTTTTTCACATCAAGGTGTTTCTGTAATGTTCTGTTTGTTGCGCAGCGACTGAGCGTAGGAGCTGGTTTAAAAGTAAGGGTTGTTTAGGACATTTATTATCTGCGGCAGATAGAGCATCAGCGGGTGCCAGTAAACCTGAAGATGCAGTAATGTGATGATTCATGATTTCCCTGAATATGAACGTACAGCCCCGAGCCATTTTAATCCACCCCTACTGTTTAACTTACATTGAAGCTGCACTGAAACGACGCCATTGTTAGGTTCAACACGGATCCTGAACTAACATCCTAAGCTACTTAAACTGTTTGGCTGTTTGTAAAAATGGGTATTACAAAAAGGTGTTGAATAGAAGTTAAGCAGATGCATGTTTATATGTGAATGGACGTGGGTGTGTATAAGTGAGTTTAAAAGGGAGTTGCAGCTCGCCTACAATGTTTTCCTGGGGCTGTCAACAGATTCAGTGTTTTAATAGAAATCACTACATGATATGCTGACTACCTAACTGAATAATTCACAATATATTGCATATATAAATATTTGCTGGGAAAAAAACATAACTGAATTGTGGCAGAAAAGTAAAGCATTGAATGGACATTAAAAAATGACTTTAGTAGTCAAAATATTGTTTATTTGCATATTAGCGAATATAAATGTGGTCTTCTTGCGTTTTAACCCACATTTTGATTCTTATACTCTGTCTACAATATATTTATAGTATAAATATATATTTATATTATGTTTGGTCTAAATATGAGCGTCATACAGACATATTTGCCTATTTGCCTATTTTTGCCTATTGCCATATTTGTTTCTTTTTGTGTCAAGCAGGTTATTATAGTTAAGTAAAAATAACCACAATTATTAACTGAATACTTGAATTAACTAAAATAAAACAGTGTGTGTGTGTATATATATATATATATATATATATATATATAAACTGAACACATTTTATTTCAGTTAGTTGTCAAGAAAACATTTCTCATTTTCATTTATTTTACCTTGAAAAAAAATAAAAATTGTAATAAAAAACTGAAAAAATAAAATAATAATTTATTTTAATAAAAATTAATAAAAAACGTTGATATATTAAAATAAAATAAAAAATGATAAAATATACACTACCAGTCAAACGTTTTTGCTGTTCTGCTCACCAAGCCTGCATTTGTTTGACCAAAGCACAGCAAAAACAGTAAAATTTTGAAATATTTTTACTATTTAAAATAACTGAACTCATTCTAAATTTCTGATTTATATCATTTCTGATTTATATCATTTATTTCATTTATATTATAATTACTATATTGAAAACGGCTGAGAAGAATTTTGTCAGGTTTCCTTGATTAATAGAAAGTTAATAGAAGAACAGCACTTTTCTGAAATAGAAATGTTTCTATACAGAAAAAAAATCCAAGCTTTTGAATAGTAAAGACACGTTACAAAAGCTTTTTATTTCAGATAAATGCCTATGGATCTTTCTATTCATCAAAGAATACTAAAAAAAAAAATGTACTCCACTGTTTTAAATATTGATAATAATAATAAAAATAAAAAAAATGTTTCTTAAACAGAAAATCTGAATATTAGAATGATTTCTGAAGGATCATGTTACACTGAAGACTGGAGTAATGATACTGAAAATGCAGCTTTGATCACAGGAATAAATTACATTTTAAACTATA
Organism: Labeo calbasu; assembly: GCA_019740295.1. Lineage (NCBI taxonomy): Eukaryota > Metazoa > Chordata > Actinopteri > Cypriniformes > Cyprinidae > Labeo > Labeo calbasu. Next base: position 2,161 of record JAHKKF010485502.1, on the reverse strand, counting down.
TTCAAACAGAAAAGTTATTTCAAATAGTTCAAATATTTCAAAATTTTACTGTTTTTGCTGTACTTTGGATCAAATAAATGCAGGTTTGCTGAGCAGAAGACACTTTAAAAAAACTTACTGGTTAAAAACATTTCAGTAGTGTATAAATAATAAAAATAAAAAAAACAAAGAAATTAAAAATGAAAATACTTTTACTAAAAAGTATAATATAAAAACATTAATTAAAAAATAACCTCAATGATACTGGTGTCAAGTTCAACTTAAAAAAAACAATTATTAATTGTATTTACTATTTAACAGAATTCTGAATATTTTTGAATATGTTAAATTGGCAGCCCTAGCTTTTTAAATGCCAGCATAGACATTCGAGAGTTTATGAACTCCATGCTCCAGCATTCCAGAAGGTTGACATGACCTGACCTGCTCAACCTCACACATCCAGATGCAGATTTCCAGTAATGATACACACACACCTTTCAAGTGTGTGTTAATTTCATGAATCATTCCCTGAAATCTGCGCCCGGGGCTAGAGATTTCATACCTGGCTATGATGCTGGTGCCACACCTGCAAACTCCCCAGCACAGAGACACACCTCTAAAGGTCTTTCAAGAATCACCTGTGCTGTCTTGAGTCTGTCTTGCAGGTTTAAGCATCATCTTAACTTGTGATATTGCAACCTACCTCTCCCACACGTGCGTACCTGTAAAAACAGCACTTCTTGGCATCTCTAAAGGAGTTGACTGACAATCTCAGTCACAATTCTGCTTTCACCATAAATGAGTGATGAAACTCAGCCTTTTTTTTTTTTTTTTTTTTACCAGCCCCTCCTTCTCTGGGCAGATATGAAAGGAGACGCTTTACATATAATAGAGGCATACAAATGATAAATTAATTCACATTTGGTCAACACACAAGGAAGATAAAACAACAAAGAATAAGCACACACATGTACCGTAAATTACAATACGCAATCTGAATGGAAAACACTCACATTTCCAATAAGTGAATATGCACGGTCACGTTTAGTCATCCAATGAGTCATTTCGGAACCCACGACAACATTATTACACACTCAAAACAATTGAATTACATTTATGCCAACACAAAACAATCATTTGACTTTCCAGGTCGCAGTGACACGCTTGTAACGTGTTCGTCAACAGATGAACATAAATGATGTGCTGAGTGGGACACGAGGCACGCTGAGTCAGTCTCTCAAACTCAATATATGCAATTAAATTACAAACAAACAAAGAAAAACCCCATTAACTGAGGATGATTACTATAAAAATATAGAAAGTAAACATTACTAATCGTGCCTCAACTCGATTAGTAACCTTAGAATGATTAGAATGTATGATTCATTTATCAATGAAATATGATTGAAATAATGCAAAAAGTTGAAATATACAAATCTATTTACTACATTCCCATACACGTTTAATATCTTGTTATTTTTCATTGCGCACAAAAAGTCTTCTTGTAGCTTAATAAAATTACAGTTGAACCACTGATGTCACATCGACTATTTTAATAATGTCCTTAAAATCTTTCTGGGCCTTTAATGTGTCACTTGCGTTGCTGTCTATGCGGCATCAGAAAGCTTGTGGATTTCATCAAAAAAATCTTAATTTATGTTCTTAAGATGAACGAAAGTCTTACAGGTTTGGAACGACATGAGGGTGAGTAATTAATACAGGTGCATCTCAATAAATTATAATGTCATGAAAAGTTCATTTATTTCAGTAATTCAACTCAAATTGTGAAACTCGTGTATTAAATAAATTCAATGCACACAGTACTTCAAGTCTTTGGTTCTTTTAATTGTGATGATTTTGGCCCACGATCTTAACAAATTAGAATACTTCATAAGACCAATAAAAAAAAAAAATTTAGTGAATTGTTGGCCTTCTGGAAAGTATGTTCATTTACTATATATGTACTCAATACTTGGTAGGGGCTCCTTTTGCTTTAATTACTGCCTCAATTTGACGTGGCATGGAGATGATCAGTCTGTGGCACTGCTGAGGTGGTGTGGAAGCCCAGGTTTCTTTGGCAGTGGCCTTTAGTTCATCTGCATTTTTTGGTCTCTTGTTTCTCATTTTCCTCTTGACAATGCTGGCCAGCAAACTCACCAGACCTGAACCCCATAGAGAATCT
>JAHKKF010485495.1:242-11926 GCA_019740295.1 Labeo calbasu | reverse complement strand
TTTTATTTATTATTACTTTTGTCAGATTAAAGTTATTTCTGTGACCATTGTGAGTTTTTCTTTCATTGACCAAAGGGTACCAACAATTTTGTCCACGTCTGTATATATATATAATTCTTTATATTTTTAATATGTTATTTTTGTCGTTAAAACAGGTCAGAACCACAAAGATGACATAACCTATGCTGACCCAGTGTTCTACAAAAGAAATGCACATAAATCAGTAAGATCATTTATTGCTAATTTATGTTGTCTGTCTCTCAGCAGAGAATGTGTACACTTGTATTTTCCCATATAACAATCAATTCCATACATCACACACAACAACAACACCATTTCAGATAATCAATCAGGGGTGTGTTTTCCAAAAGCATCTTCAGCCAGCTATGGTCTCTACGATTCGGTGTTTCCCGAAAACTTACGTGGTTGGAATTATAGCTCTCGACCTGTGATTAGAAGCATAGTTCCTCGTTAGTAAGACATATGGGCTCAATAAATTGGAGAGGGTGCTCGCTGCAGAGCCAGTTGGGAGGAGCTGGAGCTCTAGCTCCCCCTCGCTGGAGGTAATGGGTGGAGATAGACACCTAACCACACCCTAACCCTACCCCTTACCCATTAGTTCACACAGAGGTGGAGCTGGACCTCCAGAGAGGGGGAGCTGGAGGCCATTTGGCTCTGCAGTGAGCAGTACTTGATAAATTATGCTCTTGGGCACAATAAGCAAGCTAACATGCAGTACAATCTATATCTTTCACTCTATCTAAATATAAATGCATTTTATTTTTAAGCTTCCTCTGCAAGTGCCGTTTTTAATAGTGCGCTTGCGCATAAATGCCTACGGGAACCCCGAAGTATGACGTAAAAAGGAACCTGCGATGAATGAAACATCAAATAAAGCGAAATTACTTTGAACAAAAAATAGTAAATTAGTTATCAGGTGCCATGTTCAATATAGCTGCATTTTACAGATCTCTAATAAGTTAAATAGCATAAGTTATTACTCGGTGACGTCATTAACAACAGCCCTACATTGTTGAGCTAATGTGGTTCAAAAACGACGGAGATGCGACCGTGTTCGGGAAACAGTCATGACTAACTAGTTCGTTTCCACAACAATGCATCGGACTATGGGGGTTAATCAGCGAGTTACGTCGTTGTACAGGAAACGCAGCACCAGTTTGAGAATCACTACCATAGTGATTCTCTAGTGATTGTCCAGTTAGATACAGCAACTAGACTTATTCATATTGTCCTAACAATGATGATTTAATGACTTAAAGGGGGAAAAAAGAGAGAGAAAGAAATATGAATTACAGTTATTAAAGTTACCAAATATCTATTATTTAAAATTAATTCTAGGGTGCTTCGACTAAATTAACAACTTATATGTTTAACACCAATAAATGTTTAAGTAATGTGTTTATTTATTTATTTTTTGGTACAACATTGAATAATCTTCCCTCACATTAAAACACTCACATTAGGGAGTTAACATGTTTTACTTGAAATAACCAACCTAATAAACCAATATTAACATCAAGTCTTATGTATAATGCCCTAAAATGACAAATAGCCTACATTTATAGAGAAGCTGTTTCACATTGTTTTAGAAGTCCATCAAAACCTTAAGTGCTTCAGCATAGACCAGCATAGAATCAACGTGAACTCACTATTCAGCCACATGATTCAAAAGAAGACATTTTATGGTGTTTCAAACTACTTTTAATTAAAACAAAATAAATAAACAAATAAACATAAACCTTATGAATTTACCATTTTTTTATTCACATTTTGTATTACCTTTTTAAACTTATATATTTATATGTTGCATTTTTTACAGAATACTAAAGAGGAACATGATGTGGTATATGCACCTATCATCACTAGAAGATGATCAAACTTCAATCTGTTTCTAAATAACAAAATAGTGGTGTGATCGTTTCACTCTGCAACAACCTATTAAAAACCTAAAAGTAAATAAAACATTCTAAATGTTCTCTTCTGTATCAGTAGCCAATGAGCTCGCTGCTCAACATTCAAATACTTCAGTGGTTGCTGTAGCAGTTTGCAGCACACTTCAGAAACATCTGAAATCAACATCTAAGATAAGTGAATGCTCTTTTAATAATGATATATATATTTTGTGTTACCAATTTTAATATCACACACACACACGCACACACAATGTTTTAGGCTTCTGCTTATTTTAGTTTATAGACATCCACCACCGCTGGTGAAAACAACACAAGACTACATTTCCTCTTTAATTTTTAGGCTTGTTTGAGATGAGCAAATTCTGCGCAGCATCGATCACTGGTGATCACCGCAAGATGCATGCCAGTTAGAAATGTGTCCGAGTTAGGTCCGCCTCGCTTTGATGTCATGCTGACGTGTGCCAAAACGCTCTCGCTACAGCAAGGCGGCTGTGTCAGATTGAGCAGTAGGGCGCAGTAGCTCTCCACCGACTGTGGTGATGAAAAGCACAATGGGAAACGCCTGGATGACGACACAGCTTAGAGCTCATTGGTTCAGACAATCGTGACGTTGCCGTTCTTTTCTAAAATGTTTTATTTTTTAATCTAATATCATGTGGTTGTGTGTTTAGATTATGCACGAATATTCCCAAACACTATACAAGTGCGATCTCTGCATGAGATATGTGATTGTTGTCATATTTCTATAAAAATCTAAAATACACATTTATATTAATGGATGATAAATACGGCTTTCGTATGGAATTAAATAGCAAGCACTTTGAGTGTCTTGTTCTTCATATTTATTTTCATATAAAAAAACAGAGCTGAAATTATATCATGTTTATCAGCAACACAGCACGTGAGTGTGATAACGCGATATCCGCCTTTGATCTCGTAGGTATCTGTTCTACTTCAAGAGATCAGAACTGTCCGACTTGACTGCACTTATTTCACTCCTCCCCTCACTGCAGCCGCCTACTCTCGCCTACATTTCAGGCGAGGCGAGGCGCATCTCAAACGAGCCTATTAGGTGTGTTCGACTTCATCTATGGCTACAGACGGTGATCAACAAGAGTAGCCGAGTCACTGGCGGAGTTAAAAACGGAGGCGTCAAGTCGGACACTTTCTGCTCTCGTTAGTGAAGCTCTCGCGGTGTTTGCATGCACTGTCACAGATTAAAGGAAAGGAAAGGACGTGCCGTGTGGCCAAGTATGGTGACCCATACTCGGAATTTGTGCTCTGCATTTAACCCATCCAAGAGCACACACACAGTGGTGAGAAGTGAACAAACACACGCACACACACACCCAGAGCAGTGGGCAGCCATATTGCTATCGCTGCGGCGCCCGGGGAGCAGTTGGGGGATCGGTGCCTTGCTCAAGGGACTCACCTCAGTTGTGGTATTGAGGGTGGCGAGAGCACTGGTTATTTATTAATACAGCGCCATCTGAACAAGAATAATGATCAACATAAAAATATACTATTTAAATACTAATAAAGTGGGGTTATTTATGCTTTTATCCGTGTTTTATGATAAATCTGACTCAATATAACATTGCGACTACAGTAAAAACACTTTTATTGTTCTAAAAGCACAGAGTCGGCTGCTCTCGAATTGCTATCGCGATACTTTGATGCCACACGTGACAGTCACGAGGCGCCAGCGCCGCCTCAAATCAGACAAAATTTCTAACCGGCATGCACTGCTTCAAGTCAGAATTTGATCGAGCTGCGCAGCGCTGCCTTAAGTCGAACACACAGTGTTGCCATAGAAAAGCATATTTCCAAGTCTGAGGACGTGAACAGCTCTGAGTAGAACGTCACATGTTGTCATCTCGAAATTATGGCAGTTACATATGCCGTGAACGGCTGTCAGGCATTCACCACAGCCACCTTCACCTGCCACACCACCCAGAGCACCGCCCACTCGTTCCTCATCACCGGAGTTTTGATCACGCACACCTGCAGCTGATTAACTCCACCCTTTATATAGAGCACTGGTTCCATTCTCAGCTTGTCGGGTCTACCGTTTACACCTCCTACGTTAGATCCTGGCTCCTTATGCTACTCCCTTGGACTCTGCTCTCCGTGTTCCGGCTGGACTTATTGTGCCTCAATATCGGACTTATATCTGCTCATCACTACCAGGACAGTCAGCTAAGCTATTTCTCTGCATTTCAAACTACCGCTCTGTTCATCCTTTGCTGTGAAATAAATCCTAAACTCAACTGTTACTTACCTCTCGTCTCCTCCTGTGTGTATGTGTGTGACAACGACCAGGATCATTTTCGGCAAAACCTTCTGTTATTAACCTTCTTCGCATAAATATATCGCACATCTTCAGAAGACAGGACCCACTGAGCAAACGACGTCCAAACGACGTCATTTCAACGTCTTTGTCGGAATATAGACATGATCTGCACGTCGGGTGGACGTCTCATGTTTGTTGGGGACTTGTTTGTAATGCTTTTATACTGCTTGTTTATGGTCAGTTTTTGCAATAAATACCTGTGACTGTACTTATATTTGCCTGTTGCGTGTTTTATATTGTTCATAAGTGGGTAGGCTTAGGATAGGGGTGGGGTTAGGTGCTCCAGTGAACGTATACATTTATATCAAATAATTTATATTTTTACAAATGCATGCAAACTGCAAAAAAGGCTGCATAGAGAACTGAGCGATCACGTATGCGAAACTCTGGTGCAGACTGATGTGCTTCAACAAAACCTGAGCGCACGCAATAAGCAATGAGCAGCGCACCGTTATGCGCAGAGTCATGCTAGAGAGAGAAGTGTTTGCAGTAAAGCTCGGGAGTCACTGCGCATTGCATTCTGGGTAGTCGCCGCCATGTTATAGGACATGCTAAATAGCGTACAATGACAATAAATACAAATCACTAGAGGAAAAAATGACTGCATGTGCGTTATTTTTTTTTAAGAGCTGCTTGCACTTGCGTAGAATAAATGTACTAATATTTGAATCCATTGCGTTCATTCGAGCACTAAGTCGTGTGGCCAGAACACGACACATACATACTCACAGAAATCCTACCGCCGCCTTCTATTGTACCACACACAGGACCAAATTAATTTATCTTTTGCAGTTTTTAATAACTAGGTGGCACTGATATATCTGCCAGATAAAATAAACACACTATAGGTTGATCTCAGCCAGTTGATGTTGTAAGTGAACCACCACTCAGCACATTTTGTGTGTATATCAGATGTCTGTTCTATTCGAAAGTAAGTGCCCTGCGAACTCGAAATATTGTGCCCTGATTACAGCTCGAAGACAGCATATATGTTCCATTCAATGAACATTAAAGTGTGCAAGACATGAATTTAAATTGTGTTTATTTATAGGGGTATATTGTGTCACACTTCTCTAAGCTTCGTCTGTGTGTGAAGACTATGCAGGCGGTGGTATAGCACAAATCCAAGAATGAATATTCCTAAGTAAACTTAAACTGATTTCCACTGCTCTGGGAGTGGGGACCAATGAACATTGTTTAGGGACCATGTTATTCGCAACACAGTTCAGTCATGGAGCTCTCTTTGGACTAGCTGGTTGTCTGAATCAGGTTAAATAAGAGAGCCATGCAATATATGCAGAGTGAGGGTGTGTGAGGAATGGAATTGAGAAACGCTGATGTATTTAATCATATGTCATATCGCCCTAATTTCAGTGTGGGATAAAGTTCAATAAGTTTTACTGGACTTAAATTGAACAAATACACAATTTCTTACAAAGAGCTGCTGAACAGTAACGTTTAATCACATGAGTTGCTTTATGAACAAGGACAGTGATTGCGACGAGCCATATCACAAATTAAATTACATTGTTATTCATAGCGTAAGCACTTACAAATTCAAGTGGATCGGAAATTGTAAAACTGTAATAAATAATAAATACAAACGACAAAGACAGATTTTTAAGTTGTTTATTTTCATTGAGCTGCTTTCGCCATTGTGTTGTTTTAAGATGAAAAGCATAAAATTGCGCTTCATTTTAGATCCGTTCTCCGCTCCGGTCATGACAGCAGATATGGCAGTTCATGTCACAGCAAGCGTTCTCATTCTAATGTGTTTTTAAATGCACAATATAAATTTTGACATCTACCTCCACTATTTCTCAGTCTAGACTGTAGCGTCCATGTCCGAATGTCCCAGAATGCCATGCGTTGCTGACGTCACGTTCCCATTCTCTGTACGTGGGACTATGCCGGGGTGGTGAACGTCGGTCCTGGAGAGCTGCAGCCCTGCAGAGTTTTGTTTCAACCTTAATCAAACGCACCTGAACAAGCTAATCAAGGTCTGAAGAGTTACTAGAAAGATACAGGCAGGTCAGTTTTAATTAGGGTTGGAGCTGAACTCTGTAGGACTGCGGCTCTCCAGGACCGGAGTTCGCCACCCCTGGACTATGTGAATGAAAGTATTCGCGCTGTTCAGAGATTTATAACTTTATATTGTGTGCGTTGATGCCATGAAGTAAGTTTCTATTCCCATTTCTATTAAATATTTAAGATTACCGTGTTTGTATGCTATCTTGTGCTATATTGTGACTTATTGCGAATGTCGCACAGCTAGATTCATGTCACTTCTACTCGTTAATTGTTTGCACGCAGTATTATGTTTAGCCCTTCTAACGAAATATTTTCTGCTCTATTGTGTATAGTAGTTGAATACTTTGAATTGTTCAATCGGTAATACTCTGTAAAATCTGTGATGCACTTCATATTTAGTCACGTTTTCAAACGCTTAGGGGCAGTTACTATTGCTTTAACGATGCTGGTATTTGCATGTTACTGTTTAGTTTATTTACTGTTTAGCTGTTGCTAGAATGTATATGGATAATCATTTGTAACGCTGTGACACATACCCCATATACTGTAATATAAAGCCAAATACACGACTGTTTGCCCATGCCTTCAACTGTTCATTAAACACCCTCAATTCAGCTATTGGTTTGGTTTCTGTGTCCTGCCCGACACCTGGGAGTGATTACCACACAAAATAAGAACCGGCAATTAGAACTTACATACAGTCCTTTTAAGTCTCACTAACACAAACCATTAAATTAAGACAAACAACTGAAAACAATGGAGGACCCTGCGAAAAATGAAGCTAAAGGGGTAACGTACAAAAGTGGCACCAAGGGATCCTGACCAATCTTTAATATATGACAAGTACACTAATATGTGGGGGGTGTGGTGAGGCTTTGGTGGTCAGCGCTACCATGGCCTGTCAATCTACTCCACAGCCAATCATGGGTCCCCTCCTTGCTCGGGCCCCGAGGCTTCAGCCCCACCTAGCCCAATGGTTAACACGGCCCTGATGGCCTGAACTGTTATTTAAATATAATAAAATGTAGTTTTGTCTTCAAATTAATGACGAACCAAAAACCAAAGAGTTTGCTTAGCAAATGGCAATAATTTATGTTTGTAAATGACAGAGATTTATTGAAAGAGGGCATGGGACAAATAAACATTTAAACCAGTGCGTCATTTTCTGAGTACTGCGTAAGTGCAAGTGCCGGTCATTTTAAGAATCATTTTCCAGCAGATGGACATGAAGGAAAAGGTAAGCACTATAAATCTATGTTTATTCATTGCTTTTTGTCGATATAACGTTAGATATCATGTGAGATGAGTAGTGTTTTGTATTTTTGTAAATCTTGTGTATGGTTTTCTACATTAATTTCATAAAAAAATACCCTGTTTGTTTAGTTTATGTCATGGTCTGAGGTAACGTTAACTGCTAAAATCCTGAGATAAAATTGTGTTCTTTCTTTTTAGTTTAGTTTGAAATGTAACACAATAACCTATACAGTATTCACTGTCAAATTATATAAACTTCAACCGTAATCTTTGTTTGACTGCCTGCCACTACTTGCTTCATGATGCTCATGCTAGCCATATTGTAATTTTGACTATAAACTTCTGTATAAATGTCTGATTAGACTGAGATTAACTTTCTTTAGGTCCTGACTGCCAATGAACCAGTCAATGATTCAGTGAGTTGCTTATCAGAAAAGATGCTCATTTGTTACTACGTAGTTGATTAAATGTCAAAATGTTAAATTCATTGTCGTAAAACTAACATACTTTATTTTTATTTTTTTTTTTAAATCAGATTTGACTCCTGTTTTTTTCAGTACTAAAAAGCTTATATAAGCTACAAGACCAGTAGTGCTGCTATTGGTGTTTTTGTAATGTTGACTCTTTCCTCTTTAGACACATCTGCATATCGTCCAAACCATCTCCAAGTGAATGGCAGCAAGGATCCAGAATCAAGAGATAATCCATCCTGAAGACTTTGTTTCATAGGAATCAGCGAATCCTGCATGGGTGAAAAACTCATTCCCAGCAAACTAAACCTCAATTGCAGCAAACATGCCCATTTGGGGCCTGTGTGGGCCCACTGCGGGCAGAAAATTCAGGCCGCACGGGCAGCGTGCTGTGGTCCCCGATACCGGGGTGAAATGCGGGGCATGTGTAGGCCCAAAAATGTGGGTTAAGTGTGTGCTGGCTCACACAAAGCAGAGTGGGCCCCCAATAGGGCCAATTGTGGATCCATAACAATTCCCACAGTATGTCCACACTGTGGGCGGCTGGGTGTAGGCACAGTGGGGCAAGTGTGGGCACTGTGGGGCAAGTGTGAGCTGAGTGTTGCAGTGGGGCAAATGTGTTGCTTTTACTTTGTACCTGCAAAATGCCACAATGTTACTATTAATGCATATGCAGAATAATTGCACATTGAAAGTAGAAGTAATAAATTACGAGTCATACATTTCAAATACTTTCATTTACTTACAGCCATGTAAAAAAAAAAAAAAAAAAATGCAGAAAACACTACTGTTCAAAAATGTAGGGTCGGTAAGATATGTCAGTGTTTTGGAAAGAACTCCCTTATGCTTACCAAAACTACATTTATTTGATCAGAAATACAGATAAATTATGAAAAATTACTGTTTTATCATATTCTAAAATGTATTTTATTTTTTATGTTGAAGCTGAATTTTCAGCAGCCATTACTCCAGTCTTCAGTGTATTAAAATATGCTAATTTGGTGCTCAAGAAATAATTCTTTTCATCAGCAGTCCTGCAAACTGTTGTGCTGCTTTATATTTTTGAGGAAACCATGACATTTTTTTTTCAGGATCCTTTCAATAATGCTTTTAAAAGAGCAGCATTTATTTGAAATAGGATTTTTGTGCAACAATATAAAAGTTTTTTATCAGTTTAATGCATCCTTGCTGAATAAAAACAATTTCTTACACATTAAAAAAAAAATAATAATAAATGGTTAAATTAAAAAAAAAAATAATAAAAAAAATACTGACCCCAAACTACTGAACAGTGGAATATATTAAATAATTTTATAGAACAGAGCAATGATCAATTATAACTAAATCAGAATGTTAAGTAGATTATAAATCAATCCCAGATTTGATGACCTGGACACACCGGGTGTTATGAATCTGGTCGGTGACCTGCGGTCCGCTCACCACCAGATGTCGCTCTCGCTCCATCATCACACACTGACTGTTGCATTACATCCCGGACTACATCTCCCAGTATCCATCGCGCTGATTGCGTCAGTACCCGTGACCAATCAGCAGCGCTATAAAAGCCCCGGTCTTTCCCCTCGCAAGCCACGGAGTATTGTTGTTGTGTTCTTTGTTAGCTTTCCTAGTTTCCCAGTTTCCTAGCTTCCTTAGTTCCTTGTTCCCCTGTGTTTAGTTCCCTCGCCTGCCCATCACGTCTCGACTGTCTCGCCGCCTGCCTTCTGGACTCTAGCTCGTTTATTGGTTTATTCTCTCGTCTCATTCCTTCATGGATTACGCTCACCACGGATCGACCCTCGCCTGTTTCACGGACTTCTATTGTGCCTAGCCCTAACATATCTGTTTGCTGTTGTTTTGACCCTGCCTGTTTGATCATGTCTCTGCCTCGTCCCATCAATAAAAGCTTGCACATGGATCCACTCGCCTCTCGTCTCACTCATACCGTTACACCGGGGGCCGGATGTTTTTCCATATATATAACAAAATATATTTGTCCTATATTTCATTACTCTTGTACATTACATTCAATTGGCCTTTACACTACCAGTCGAAAGTTTTTAAACAGTATGATTTTTAATGAAGTCTCTTCTGCTCACTATGCCTGCATTTATTTAGCAAAAACAGTAAAATTTAGAAATATTTTTACTATTTAAAATAACTCTTTTCTATCTGAATATATTTTTAAAATGTGATTTAATCCTGTGAATTCAAAGCTGAATTTTTTAGCATCATTTCTCCAGTCACATGATGCTTCAGAAATCATTCTAATATTCTGTTTTGCTGCTCAAAAAACATTTATTATTATTATTATTATTATGTTAAAACCAGCTGAGCAGATTTTTTTCAGGGTTGAAATAAAAACCTTTTGTAACATTATAAATGTCTTTATCATTACTCTTGATCAATTTAAAGCATCCTTGCTAAATAAAAGCATTAATTCTATTTATGCTTTTATTTAGCTATCTATTATTAATTCTATTTAGCTATCTATTATCTATTATCTATTATATTAATTCTATTTAGCTATCTATTATTAATTCTATCTATTCTATCATAGAATTAGCTTCAAACAATCCTAAATGCGGTTGTAAACAATCCCAGCTGCGAAAGAAGGGTCTTATCTAGCGTACCGATTGGTTATTTTCATAAGAATAATATAATTTATATACTTTTTTTAATGTCAGACGCTCGTCTTGTCTTACTCTGCCTGGACTGTTTTTGTTCTGGTTCATGACAGTTAGGGTATGTTGGAAAAACTCCCATCTCATGTTCTCCCTCAACTTCTGAATCGTCCTATATTTTACCTTTTTTGCTGAGGGTGTTTGATCTTTGCAAAGACTGGGTCGGTACTTCTGCGGCGATGTAGGATGATTTTGAAATTATTTTTGAAGTTGAGGGAGAAAATACGATTGGAGTTTTTTGACATACCCTAACTGTCTTGAGCCAGAATACACAGAGTTCAAGGAAAGAAAGGCAAGATGAGCATTTGATATTAAAATTATTTAAATTGTATTTTTATTATTTTATTTATTTATTTTTTTTATGAAAATAACTGATCATTTTGCTAGATAAGACCCTTCTTCCTTGGCTGGGATCATTTACAACCACATTTGGGATCGTTTAAAGCCACATTTAAAATACAAAAAACATCCAAACCAGTTTAAGAGTAACAATTTAATCAATGTTCAACAAATAAAAAAAAAAAATGTACATAATACAGAAAAACAAATGATAAAACTTGGCTTATTGAATATCAGGTCCCTTTCTACAAAAGCGCTTTTTGTACAGTTGTGTTCAAAATAATAGCAGTGTTTTTTAAAACGTGAGTAAAGCTCAAATCCTTATAATATTTTTTTTTTTTTATTTCCATTCATTGGGAACACTGCACATTATATTTTACATCAAAACATGAAGAAAAACTATCAATATTTTAATTACTTTACAGAAAATGAAGGAAAAAATTATATTGGGCTGTTAAAAAAAAATAGCAGTGTCTGCATTTTTCATTGCAAACTCAAATATTTACTCAAACTGAAAAAAAAAAACGTTAAGATTTAGCATTCCTGTGAATCACTAAACTAATATTTAGTTGTATAACCACTGTTTTTGAGAACTGCTTCACATCTGTGCTGCATGGAGTCG